>VXBR01010363.1:301032-320549 GCA_013400215.1 Cisticola juncidis
GCCCCGCTCCCCCCGCGCTCACCGGTCGGGTTGGCGGCCCCGGCTCCCGCGCTGAAGTTGAAGGCCATGGGGCCGATCGTGGGACGGCGAGCGGAGGCCCCGCGGGAGGGGCGTACGAGGCCCCGCGGGAGGGGCGTACGAGCCCCCTCGGCGGGGGCAGCCACAAACAAAACCGGCCGCACGCGCCGCTTTTCCGCCGCCGCCAAAGCGCTTCCGGGTGGCGCAGGCGACGCGTGGAGAGGCAATCGGCGCGCGCCAGCGGGCTGTACCACTGCGGGCAGCGGGAGGGGGGGCCGGGACAGGCCTAACGTCCCAAGGGACACGGAGAAATAAAGGAGAATAAAGCCACACAGCTCTTCCCCGAGTATCGGGGGGGAAATGTCCTGCTTTGTGCTAAACAGGGATTATAAAGGCCCGCGCGAAGGAAAATATTCTCAGGTCGCTGGGAGCTGAGCCTGAGCTCACCCCGGCAAGGAGTCTCCTCTTCCTGCATCCGCTGAGGGGGCAGTCCCTGGGTTCCCCAGCGCTGGGACCGCAGCGCCCCCGTCCCTTTGGGTGTCCCCGCCGGAGGAGCTGGCGGCGGCCAGGAAGGGACAGCACACAGCTTCTGCCCAGGGACAGCTCCCGAGGAGGAGCACACAGCTCCTGCTCAGGGACAGCTCCCAAGGAGGAGCACACAGCTCCTGCCCAGGGACAGCTCCCAAGGAGCAGCACACAGCTCCTGCCCAGGGACAGCTCCCACGGGCATCCCACAGCTCCTGCCCAGGGACAGCCCCCGAGGAGCAGCACACAGCTCCTGCCCAGGGACAGCTCCCGAGGGCATCCCACAGCTCCTGCCCAGGGACAGGTCCCGAGGAGGAGCACACAGCTTCTGCCCAGGGACAGCTCCCAAGGAGGAGCACACAGCACCTGCCCAGGGACAGGTCCCGAGGAGGAGCGCACAGCTCCTGCCCAGGGACAGCTCCCGAGGGCATCCCACAGCTTCTGCCCAGGGACAGGTCTCAGGGCATCCCACATCCGTGATGAGGAGCTTCCTTCCATGAGGGAACAGCTGCCCAGGGGGGACGTGGAGTCTCCCTCTCTGGACACATTGCTGTGGCACCGGCACCCAAAGTATCACACGCTGCTGTGAAAAGCAGGGCTCAGCCAGTCCCCAATGTGTCTTCCCAGGGTTAATCCCAGGAAGCTGCCCAGAAAACAACATTTGAGGGGGACAGGGATAAGGGGTGACAGCACTGTCACAGAATCCCAGGAGGGTTTGGTTTGGAAGGCACCTTAAAGCCCATCGTGCTCTGCCCCCTGCCATGGCAGGGACACTTTCCACCATCCCAGGGCACTCCCAGCCCAGTCCAGCCGGGCCTTGGACACTTCCAGGGATCCAGGGGCAGCTGCAGCTTCTCTGGGGAATCCATTCAAGGGCCTCACCACCCTCACAGGGAGGAAACCAAGGCAGCAGCCAGGAAAACGGCCCCAAACCAAGCCCAAGCAATATAAACCCCAATGCCCCCTTTAGAAGACAGTTACACACAATAAAAACACACTGCACTATCTAATGGAAACATTCCTCAATGAGAATATTCTTTTAATTGGGAAAGGGGAGAGGAACCTTTGTGAATTTTAACACAAGTTTCTGCTTGACAAGTAAAAAAGTGTCAGGAGCTGTCAGGACCCTGTCCACAACACGGAGGGGTGCTCATCCCAAACACGCCAAGTCTGCATTCCCAGCAAACCCCCACAACACACCCAATGGCTTTGTCCCCTCCACCCCAAAACAAGGCTGAGCTGTGGTGCCTCGAGCTGCAGAACAAACCCCACACCTGAAGGATAAAAGCCTGGCTAACAAGCAGAGTTAGGTGCTCTGCATGGAAAAGCCCTTCCAGCCGCCGGCTCGGATCCGCCCAGAGCTGCGGCCGCTGCGCAAAGCTTTGCCATGGGTTGGGTTAGTTGCTCGTGTGTGCTGTGACAGGACCAAGGACATGAGTAACAAACACTCGGTGCACACTGGAGTAAGGACATGCAACACGTCACAGACAGGACAGCACTGGGCCCACAGCAAGTGTGTCCCTGTCCCAGGGCCATCCAGGAGCCCGCTGTGTTCCAGAGGACATCCACACTCCCATTTGCAAATGCCATCCGTGTCACTCCTGTAGGGAATCAGGCCGGCTTGTGGTCACCCATCCAGTGGTTATGATCCTCTCTGGCTGCCAGTGTGGGTACAAACAGAGGGCAGGGTTGAGAAAAGCAGGATCTGGAGCAGTTTTAAAATGAAGTTTCAAAGTTGTAACGTAACTGGCAAGAAAAAAGTCTCCTCCGTGGCTGACAGTGCAGATTCCCTTCTTCTGTCCCACCTCTGTCCCACGAAAAGTGATGCTGGACACAGCTGTGTCTCCACAGGGGACAGTTGGTGTTAGGTCAGCTCTAATCATTTATTCTTCAAGCTCACAGGGTAAAGAAAATCTACTAAGACGTCCTGATGAGTGGGGACCTCTCTTCTTCTGTGCTCTGGAAGAACAAAACCATAGCAAGTTAAACGTGGCCATGAGAGACCTTTCACTGTGGGAGGCTGGGCTGCCCAGACTCCAAACAGGGAAAGGAAAAGCTCCTACTTCTAAGGACAAGTCCCTCTAAGAGAACCAGAGAAAGCACCAGAGGGTGGGTGACAGCTTGGGCAGGGACCTGCTGCAGCCCCTGACACAGGAGGGAAGGACAGAACCACCCAGGGACCACAAGAGCTGCAAACTGCTGGATTACCTCTGTTTGCAGGAAAAGCAACAAAAAGCAAAGCAGGAAAAACATGGAATGCAGGTGTCCCTTTGTCATTCTGACCCCCATAGAGTGTTCCAGCACATCCAAGAGAGCTGGTTTGAAGCTGTGTGTGATGGGTGGAGCAGGAATTCCCAGGACAGGCTTTGGGCAGTGGGACAGATCGACACCCTGGCTGAGCTGCTGATAACACAGGCAGGCTCGAGGGGAGAGGGAGAGGGAGAGGGAGAGGGAGAGGGAGAGGGAGAGGGGTCTCTCCTGCACAGGAGACCGAAGTACAGTCCCACAGGGATGTGATAGCAGTGGGACCCACTGATCCAGAGGGGTCTCCCAGGGACAGAGGGAACTTTAAGACAGCATTCAGGGAACATCAAACACATGAGACCACAGTAAGCCCACAGCAACTATGAGGAGAAAACAGCCTCCTAGAGAACCCAGGCTATTCCTCTAACCAAAGGCTCCACACTTGGTGTCATCTGAACCCTGTTGTGGTGAAATGTTGGCATCAACTTTTGCCCTGACAGGCACCTTAATGCCAGCGAGACATCTTGGGACAGAACTTCTCATAAACAGATTTACAGGCTGTCTTGTAAACAGACAATGCTGCAGAATACTTCCTGCTTGCTACTGGGGCAATTTATCTGTTCTTTGGCCACAAATTTGCATTATGATTCTGGAAAATAATCCACTGGCATAATGTGCTTCTGCTGAGAACACTGACACCAACTAAATCTGTGCTCAAATATGGTGGAGTTTTTGCATCTTATCCTTCAGGGTCCTCTAGACAGGCTGATTTATTTCACTACTGTTGGCAAGGGAATTGGGCACAAAGACAGGACCTGCCTTACCAGGCTTCTTGGATTAGCTCTGCTCCTTTGCTTTGGTGCGTTTATTCTGAGTCTATTAAAGCTTCCCCTCCCTAGAAAGGTCATTCCCAACAAAAACAATGTAAAAACACGTGCAGATGGACACCAAAAGGTACAATCAACCATAAAAAAAATCAAATGCAGGCAGATGGACAGCAAGAAAAGTCAAATCCAAGAGCTGCTTACCTCTTCATTTGTCCCCTGGGACCTGCACGCCAGCACAATGAAAACAACCCCAAACACAATCCCCAGAGCCATGATTACAAAGGGGATCCCTGTCACAACACTGGCTTCCAGCAGGACATGCCTGAGTTTGCTGGCAGATGCTTCATCAATCAGAACACTCTGGAGCAGAGAGAGATGAGGGGAAAAAAGTTTATTTATTTCCGTGCTTTCTATAAGATCACTTTTGTGAAGGGCTGGGAAACAACACTTCCCCAACTCTCCACCACTGCTTCACTGCTTCCTGACACACCTACCCCCTAAAATTCTTGCAGGGGGCAGAGAGATCATCCAGTCTGTATTTCAAAGGAAAATAGGGATTTTAAACTTTCCTTTTACGAATGGACTAATATCAACTGCTTCAGTGACCCGACTACAGCACAGGAATATTCACAACAGATGACTTCAAAATAAGGTGTGAAGTCCTGCCTCTGCCTGAGCACCCCTCTTTCTCATGGCCAACTCCTTTGAGTTAAAAGGAGTGTCTGACTGAGAGTGTTTGGCAGGGCTGAACTTAACACTACAGCAAGCAGCAGGAGGGTGTTAGTTAAGAAACAGCAACAGCTTCCTATCCATCACTGTACAAACAACAAGAAAATCAGCATTTTCTCTTCTGGCTAGCTCAGAGGGTATTTCTGCAAGCATTAACATGCACAATGCTGGAAAGACATAGCAAGACTATTTACCTCATTTATATACATCACAGGGAAAATCAGCGTTCGGATGTTGCCAGTTTCACTGCGTGGAAAAAAAAATTAAATTACGGGTTTGGAATTTTTCCACCTGAGGGTTGTGAAAACAGATCATACAGGAACTATGAACGAGGAAAGTGTCCCTAAAAAACCTATGGGCTGCTCCTTTTTGCTGTGGATAAACAGTACACCTCCCTGCAGGAGCAGGACAATCTCAATCTCACAGATTCTGGGGTGGGAGCAGGGAGTATTTTGGGACTTGGTGGGCAGTGAAAGACAGGGATCCATCTGGGGCTCATTAGTAACTGAGTGACAGATTTGAGCCAGGCAGCAGGAATTGAGCTAAGCTGATGTTGAAGGTTACTCCTATTTGTAAAACACAGGAACTATTGTCCAAGCAACATGGGCACAGCAACAAAAATCCCCCAACAGTTGGCACATGAGGAATCTCAGCTCAGGCAGGCGTTGTGTTACTGTGACAGCTCCTGGGCACTGGGACACAAGCCTGAAGAATGCCACTGAGTCTCCCAAAGGGACTGGGCAGAAAACATACTTCTGTTGTAGTTATTACAGCCAAACTGTGCCAATAAACATCAGAAGGAGCAGCTACCATACAGCATTCTTCACCCTGAAGGTGGAACTACAGAGTCTGCTTGATCTGTGAGAGGGAAGCATGTTGCCCCTTAGAACTGAGACTCAGTTGGACTTCTCTCTCTCCCACTTGCTCTCTCCAACCCATATTCCATGAGAACACTGCAGAAAATAATCATGCTGAATATCAGTGTAGATATGAGACTCCACACAGCAGCAGAGAACACTCACATAAATTCAGGTAATTTTCGGACGTGAACGTTGACCTGCATCCGCTTGGCTGCCTGCAAGACGAGCCCTGTCAGCTGGGGAATTAAAGAGATCAGTGTCACAAAAATCAGTACAGGTGAAAGAATGAGAACTGTGAGAATGCAGGAAGAACGTGGTACACACCACACAGCAGGATCTGCACTGGGTCTTAGGACAGGAGCTGTGGAATTTCCTCCTGCTTTAGCTGCATAGCAGCCCAATGAGTCAGGGCACTGTTTCTGTAAACCAGGCAGGTTGTGACTGTGCTCTCTTCCTCAACCCACATTTGTCTGTGGGGGTGTAGAGATCACTGCTGTACTGGTTTGAACTGGGAGAGAATTAATTTTCTCCACAGTGGCTGGGATCAGGCTGTGTTTTGGAACTGTGATGGAAACAGCGTGGGTAACCCAAGGATGTTCCAGTGATTGCTGAGCAGCGCTTGCACAGCTCCAGGCCTTTTCTGTTTCTCCCTGCCAGTGAGGGGGTGTGAGACACTGGGGAGGGGACAGGGACAGGACAGCTGACCCAAAGTGTCCAAAGGGATCTCCCATTTCATCCAGCAGCATCGAACTACTACAGATTCCTTGAGATCAATGGGACCACACCAACACACACCATCCAAGGAGGTGACCTAAACCCAGGTGCTCGGACCCATTCACATACAGAACCCTTGAAAAAAAGGCTGCACTTACAGGATTGATGTCCAGAAATGTCTCATGGTATTCTTTTCTGGGATGCATGCCCTCTATGTCCTCTACAAATTTTGGATCTGCCTGGTAAAAGTGTGGAGCTGACAGAAATATTGGAGCACCTGGAATGCGAAAACACCGAGTCATCAGAGAAAAAAAAAAAAAAAAAAAAAAAAAAGGATTGAGCAGGGAAGCCTTGGAGGACCTCTGAGCTGTTTACAGGGAGGGAGGAGGCCCTGCAAACCCCGCCTCCCCGGGCAGCCCCCTCCGCCGTACCCTGCTTGCAGACGCTGACGTTGAGCACGCCGGTGCCCGGGCAGTTCCCGGCGGGCACGCAGAAGCCGGCGTTGGCCGGGTTCACCGAGGTGTTGGCAAACACCATGGAGGAGGGCACGAAGCGGAACGTGGGCACCCCGGCCACGGCTCCCGAGCTGTCGTACACCAGGAACAGCGACCTGCAGGGAGCAGAGAAGAGCCAGGCGGGTCAGGCTGCAGCACACTGACCCCAGCTGCACGTCTCCCTCCTGAGGCCCGTGTGTCTGCCCAGGTTTGCATTCCCACCGCTTTGTGGGACCGTCAGACTGGAATCTGACGGAGTCAAATCAGCAAACACACATCCCATCATCCTGCTGCTGCATGGAACAGACGGCTCTCACATCACTGCTGCCTGTTGTGTGAGTGTTGGTACCTCTGCAGAGGGACCAGAAAAGGAACATGGTCGTGTTTGGGAATACACAAGACAGAGAGTCAAACAGACTTGATTAGCATAGCTAGTTCGATAACCAAGATGCCATGGCAGGAACAAACAGAACTGTAAAAATTACAGGAGATGGGATTACACCTGCTTACAGGAAGAGAGAAGATTCAATCAACTTCTGCAAGCAAAGAGTTGTTGGAAAATGCATGAGTTTTCTGTGTGATTTTTAACCTGATTATTGTAGTATAAATTATTAACTTGTTTGAAATAGTATACAAACTTTTGGGAAACCTGAGTAAAATCGAATTCTGATCACTGCATCAGTCTTCCCGTCTCTCATCAATCACCAATAGTCGTGGAAGACAGAACAATCTGGCATGTCCTAAATTTAGCCTAACACATCTAATACTAGTCTGTATTGATTCAAATCATTTCAGATTGGTCCTGTTCTTCACACACTGGGAAATCAGCAAGAAGGGAGACAAGGTGTTACGTGAGGAAGGAAACACCAGGATTTCCTTGGTACACCTCAGACTGCACCACATAAAGTCATGAAATGCTGAAGAGGGCAGCCTGGGTCCTCTAAAACAGCACAGCACAGAGGAAGACTTTGGAGGAAAGAAGCTTAAGGAAAGTTCATATAAATCCTTCCACTCCCCTCGTTACTTGCAGTCCAATCTGTCCTTGCAGTTTTCTTCCTGATTTTCACCTCACAAATCTTCATTTTCAAATAACATATCCTTAACTGCAGATCGGGAGTTTTTTTCCCTAACTCTCATCCTTCCCACCACGAATAAATGCAGAACTCTGCAACTGTTAAATGAAATCACAGGAGGAGAACTATCAGCCTAACATGACACCTCAAGAGGAATGAATGACTCTGCTTTGTAGCCTGAGAGCCACTGTCCTTTCCTTACCTGCAGAAATCAGAAGAAAATATGTAAATGTTCTCATCTTTGCTGATCAGTGGGTGAAAGGATGTCCCATCTGTGCCATTGATCATGTTACATGCCTCTGTTGTCCACCAGCTCAAGGACCTGAAGAAAGGGAAGCAAAGAGAGTGAGGGCTAAAAGATGTCTGAGCAGCCAGGCAGTGCCAGCTCCCAGTCTAAGCAAATGGGAATCAGATTTGTACAGTGCCAAATCCTCCTGCCTCAGCCCTGCTAACAAGAAAAGGGATTGAAATGGCTTGCACTGGCATTCCCCTTAAACTGGCACCAGGCAAGCAAGGGGCAGATTCTGACAGAGGCAACAGTACACTGGAAAACTTACTCTTTTCCTTTCCACTCCACAATCCTGGAGAAGTTCAGGTA
The DNA here is from genome assembly GCA_013400215.1 of Cisticola juncidis. Classification (NCBI taxonomy): domain Eukaryota; kingdom Metazoa; phylum Chordata; class Aves; order Passeriformes; family Cisticolidae; genus Cisticola; species Cisticola juncidis. The sequence goes on from VXBR01010363.1 coordinate 309,115, forward strand.
GCTCGTTTCCCCACTCAGGAAAACATATTCTCCATCATCAGTTCCGTTCATCTGCAAACAGATACAGGAGCTTTCAGGGGCTCCACTCATCCTGTGGCACCTGGCTGGTCACTGGAATGGGTGACAGGAGTTGAAGTTGTCACCACTCCAAACCCACCCCAGGAGTGATGGACTGCCCCTGAGATCTGTGCAGTTCATTGAACTAATTCCACCTTGAACAGGAACGAGGTGGAAGCGACCAAGTAAGATCCTTACACCTCCCAAAGGCAGCAGATACAACACCAAATGAGCCTTTTCTCCCTTTGAGAGCTGCCCCAGAATAAAGAGCCCTCGGGAAAAAAACAACCCCACAGAAAAACCTCAGCACTGCAGACATCTCCAAGAAGCAAGGATTCCCACCAGACCAAAATGAGATGCAATGACCAGAAACACTGTGCAAACCAGGAAAGGCTCCAGCCCAGAAATAACACCCAACTTCAGTCAATTACTAAGGAAATCAGGACATTTTTCTATAGTTTGCACAACTGGCTCCACGAAGTCCACATTATTCAAGCAAGCACAGGTCAGGAGGGGAGGGGGTTGTCCTTGGAAAGCTTATCCATACCTGCCATCCAGTGCTAGATGTGGCTAAACTGAGCACCCCTCTGCCATCCCCAGCTCCTGGCTCAGTGCAGGGACACCCCATGGCAGTGCCCCCATTCCCAGGGAAGCAGCACGGCGTGGCCATGGCCTTACCTTGCTGAAGAGCCCAAAGACAGGGTCGATCTCGGGGTGCAGGACGTGGATGGTGGCCAGCAGCCTGTCCCTGTAGCCCCACAGCAGCTCGTGCACACTGCGCACCGTGAACAGCGACTCCTGGTACAGCAGCAGCAGCACCTCCGTGGCAAACTGCAGGGGGGTGGACCTGGTCCACTCCATGGCAGTCTGGGCATGGGAATGAGGGCAATGGTCAGAGTTACAGGGGCAGAAATGACCTGCTGCAGCCAGACACAGACACCTTCCACCAGTGCACATTCATTTCCCCAAAATTCAAACATCAATAATGTTTATTTCCTTGCCAACTGACCAGTGGGCTTGCAACAGGAGGTCACAACAAAAGGAGGGCATTTCTTTGGGCTAACCTGTGGTTCTTCTCATACTCCCTGTTACAGTACATCACAGCCAAAAATCTGAACGAGAGATAATCCTTACCACCACAAGATGCCTGGGAGGAGTTGAAAACACAGCATCTATACTGTGTGCAACTTTCAGTAACCTGAGTCCTCTCTACTACTGCATACAGGGCATTTCTCTACTCATTCATAAAATCAGGCATCTTTGGAAATGCTGAGGATAAAGTTTAATGAAGATGCACAGCCAGGGGATGCATTTTTGACTTTAGTATTCTGAGAGGTCCTTTTCATTCAGCTCTGCCTGAAACTGCTCTACTGTAGTTTGTTTCTGGTTTGAGAAGCAGACTTGGAGGCAGCTTCTCCAATTCTGACAAAATAACCCCAAGCATTCCAAACTCCCTCAGACAGAAGCCAGAGTTCCTCCTGGGCATGTGACATCCCTAATTCCCTGGTTTCACTAATTCAGGGAAGCCCAGCAAGCCTGATTTCCCCTTGTCCCTGGAGAGTGTGTGATCTCTAACACTGCAGAGGTGTGAGGAGAGAGAGGAATAAAATCAGCCCCCCACAAGAGTCCAGTCCCAAACTGAGACCAGGACACGAGCTGCCTCTCTGGTTCTTCCATCACATTTATCTACCACAAAAAGAGAGTCAGGATGAAGCAACACACTGCTCCTTCTGAAGTGTGTCAGGATGAATTCCAAGCAGGCATGAAAGAGAACTCACCACTGCAGGAATATTTACTGTCCTGATCAGGTCCACTTCAGGATCTCCCACTGACTTCTCAGGTTCAAATACATAAGTCTTTGGGTTTAGGGCAGACACTTTGGTTCCATTGTCCAAAAACTGGACGTGCACTCTTGGCCTGTATTCCCTGAAAGACAAGAGTTTGTTCTTGAATCAAGTTAAACAAGTAGACACAGCACTAATTGCAATTAACTTAGGGCTGTTCTACTGCTTAAAGCACCTAAAGGGTGGCATTTCCAGTTCTTTGGAAGTAGATTCTCCCACTGACACAAAATCCCAGCTGTGTCAGTGTGAGCTGAGTCAGACCTCACAGGGTGTTTCCAAAAATACCACCCTGTGTGTTAATTGCACTTTGTATTTTTGCCTCATCTTTAAAAACCTCAAAGAAAGGCCAACAATTTCAGACAGCTCAGAAGGATTTAGAGGCACCATATATGAGAAGTCCAGTTTGAAAATTAAACTTTGGCCTCTGCTGCAGGCAAAATTCACTTCCCAGAAAGATGCAGGCTTCATGTGTGATGGACCTGACCTAAGAACCCACCAGAATCCTTCTGCTGCCTTCAGAGCACTTGGCACTAGGGCTTACATGGGGCATGACCACAGGACAAGCCTCATTTTAGTTCTCCTCCTTTAATTCTAGAGCAGGAATCCTGGCCACAACAGAAATTCATCTGAATTTTTGCTGTTCACTACCCATGGCCTGGGAGGTTGCTGCTGTTCCTGTCTAAGCACTCAGACAGCAGGATAAAACTCAGGATTGCTGACAAACCAGTCCAATTGGTAAGGAACATCAAATGCTACCTGCTGGCCTGACAAGAAAGCCAGATCCTAATTACCCTGAAAGCCTGTCAGGAGCACAGCTCCATCTTCCTTGCCATGAGCACTTCCCCAGGCAGGACTCTGCAGTGCAGAACAGGCTGACACACATGGGTCTCCAGCAAACCCCCACTGGGGAATGGCAGGCAGGCTGCTCCCACCTGGCACACACAGGAGTGAAATTCCCCTTTCCCTCAGCCTGCAGTGACTCAGGAGGCTGCTGGCTTTCACATTTGCCTGAGTGAATTTCAAGTCCAAGACATGAGGGAGAATTGTTCTGTCAGAGGTACTCTGATGTTTTGCACTCAGTTCGGATTGAGATTCTGTCCTGGCTGCACCAGATCCATCAGTGCAGCCTCACACCAGGCTGCACTGCTCTGCCTCAGCTTCCACACTTAAAGCAAACTGGAAAGGCCTGTGAACCTCCTGTTAGAAACCAGCCACTTCCCATCTTCCTCACCCAAACAGTGTCTCTACCCCTCTCCAGCAGCCCTGCCACACAGAAACATTTTGGTCTGGCAACACTTCCAGCGTGACTTGGCAAAAGCCTCTCGGACAGGAATCTGTTTTACACCCCAGGGCTGGAACTGAGGGCATGGAATGGACAGCTGTGAAACACCTCCCTAAAATAGGCCAGGAGTAACCTGAGACGCCTCTCCAGCTCTGGAGAGGAAAATAATACTCCCTGATGAGGGATATGAATAGGAGGCTCCAAGATGTTAAAGTTTAAAAGTTGCAAATGTGTGCAAGACCAGACAATATTCCAGTGTTCTTTGGGGCTCAGCAGGCTTGGGCAGATAAGAAGCCTCTGCACTTTGTAATTACTTATTTTACATGCTGCCAGTTCAGCTTCCACGATTTAAAAACACTGGCACTGCTGTGTTTTTGTTACAGAATCTGCCTCAAGTGCTCCACAGTGTATGCTGGTGAAAACTCTGAGCTGCAGGAAGACACTCTCGAGCCCTCCCACCTCCTCCCTGTCACTGCATTTTTCCCTCTGCTTGTCTGGGCCAGTTCACTTCCCCAAACACCGAGTTTTATAAAAACACAGAGCCACATGCTCCATGTAAGGGCATTTTAGGTGTCCTGCCAGATGCTGAGGCCAAATGAGTCTTCAGTGGTACACAGGTCCTGTGAAACCACTGGAGGTTTGTTCCCTGGCTGCAGTGTGGCTGGAACATCCCTGCCTGCACTGACAGCCTGCTGCAGCCACAGCCAGGCCAGGATTACAGAATCTGCCCAAAGAGAGCTCTCCACTTCCTAACTTCTCCTTTCTCCTCTATCAGACACAGCAGAGCACAGGGAATCCTGTCCAGACATGCCAGAATCACGCTAAGCAAACAAACCAGAAGCAACTGGAATGCGCAGCCTCTTTCCATCCTCCCTGTCCCAAGAACACTGCAGGGAGGGAGGGCTGGCATTGGGACCCACTCACAGGCAGCCCAAGGCGTGGGATGCAGGGAAAGCTCTCCCAGCAAAGCAGCAGCTCAGGCTGGGCCTGCCCCGGGGCAGGAGCAGCCCAGCCAGCACAGTCCCAGCCCCATCCAGCCTGCTGAGCTCCTCCCTGGACAGGGTGCAGCCTCCCAAACCAGGAGAGACTCAGAGCTAAGGAAAGGGAGAAGAAGCAGCTGGCAAAGAGGACTCAGTATCAGCCTGTGTGGTTCCCTGCAGCTCTGTCAGTGCTGGAGCTGGTCCTGTTGATTTTCCTGACACAGAACACATTGCTGACTAATGCCCAGTGTTACACTACACACACCTAAAGGAAAGCTTGAGAGCTTGAGGATCATCTTTTCTCCAGCTCTAGAGGCTCATGTAATAGCAGGAATTTTGCCAAAGTACCACATGGAGTTTCCCAGGGCTAAACAGACACAGGACTAGAATGCAGAGGAGATGGGGAAGGGATTGCTGGCAGAGGGAGAAGCAAAGCTGAGGTGTGGGAGGAAGGAAACCGAAAGGCAAGAGATAATGCAGAAACCAAGGCTCCCACAAAGGCTCCCACTTTCATTCCAGCATTCATTCAAGTACCAAGAGATTCTGATAATTTTGCAGCTTAGGTAAAGACATCTCTTTCTGGCACTGAGGCAGTGCCCAGCCTGGAGGAGCCTGTGTGACCAGAAGTGGGGCTGACAGTCAGGAATCCACCTTCTTGCCACCTTGTGGTGACAGACTTCCTCATGATGCTGGGACTCCCAGGACCACAGCCCAGCCAGCCACAGGCCTGCTCCTGGTTTACAGGGCTGCAGGCAGCTGAGCAGAGCACAGATCTAAAGGAAAACCTGTTTGTAAGGTGACTTTAAAATCTCCCTGTGCCACACAGGACAGCTCTAGGAGCTGGCCAATACCTAACACTGCACATGGCCTTAGTAAATCCATCAGTAAAAAATGAGAGAGAGGTTTAAAATCTAAGCAGGTTTTTCAGTGAGGTTTAGCTCAGGAAGATCCACTTCAGGAAGAAGTGGAAATACCACTCTGAGTGTTTTTCTGGCCACATTTTACCTATGTGGATGGTGAAACTCCAGCTAGGAACCAATTTCTGAGTGAGCATGAGTCACACTCTTGTGCAACTCTCCTCTCCCCAGCCTCCCAAACATCACCCAGCTCACAAGACAGCAGGCCAGGATGCATCAGCTTCCTCTGTGTTCAGCAGTGAAGAACAGCAAAATATCCCAGTATACCAGCAACCTTTGCCCAAAATCTGACAGAAGTCACTGGCTTCATCTGAAAGCAGCTGCAAGTGTCAGTGCTGTCTGTGTGGACTGTGACCATGCATAAACCTTCCCTCACACATTAACCCCTAGGTTTTCTCCTGGAAGGAGATCCCAAGCCTTCTGAATTCCTCACACCCACAGTTTTTGTGCAGTGTGAACTACTGACAGGTCCTACCTGTAGGTGTAGGGTCCTATTTCCTCCACCAGAGGAGTGGCTCCCTGGAGCACTTCCAAAGGGTTTGTCAGGTTGAAGAAGTAGAACTGCATGTACACTGGGGGGGGAGGGTCCTCCCAGGCCTCGAAGGTCTCCGTGCCGTTCTTCAGGACTGTGCCCTGAAACAAGGGAAAGGCAGATCAGCTGCTAATGCTGCCCTGCTGCACTGACACTGACAGGAGAGAGGAATTCCATGCCTTGGGAACAAGCACAGGCAGACAGACCTGAGACCCCAGTTCTAGATCTGCTTTACTTTGAAGGAGCTCACTCAGTATCAGCCAGCCCAGGCATTTGCTCTCCTGGCCACAGGCCAGGGGCAGCATTGGTTGGTTTCTAGTTTCACTTCTCCCCACAGACAATTCTGACATTTTTCAGAATGGAGACTGAGCAGTTATTACTCAGCAATCCTGTATCCTTTCCTGCAGCAGTAAAAACCTCCACCTGGTGCAAGAGGCCACAAAACGTGCCAACATCACAGATAAAAGTACAACTCAATGTTGAGAGGCCAAAAAGTCCTGGCCTCAATGATTTCTTTGCCCAAGAATGTCATATTCCAGCACAGCTGTGAGACTCTGTCTCCAAAGCAATTAGACTTTGTTTTTCAGTGGCCTGTGAGAAAAGCTGTGAATGACAAATTTCTTTCACATAGGCACTCTAGGATTTGTGCCTTTCCAAGGTCTTGGAATAGGGGAAAGACTGCTTGCCCTCTGTCTTTAATTTCTTTCCTATGGCCATGTCAGCACATACACCTCCAGACCCACAGTTCATCAGTCTATTTTGTAACAAAGCTATAAACCATTATTTTATAACAGAAGCACTTAATAAATGAAATACTAATTCCCTTACCTCTGTGATACCCCTTATCAATATATACATGTCATATGGAAAGTTACAACCACACCTGGCATGTAGAGCTCTGTAATAGATGTCTCCATCTCTCACTTCATTACTATCCCATTTTGGATAAAAATTCACCCCACCTATAAAGCATCCCCACCACCAAAATCAAGGCTTTTCATGGAGTCATAACTCTGGAACTGCTTCAGTGGTCACACAGAGAAATCTGGCTCGCAGAGTGAATTTTCAGGAATAAACACAAAGAATACTTTATCTTTGAAAACCACATCACCTGTAGGCGGAAGAAGGGGAGGAGGGGAATGATTTGCAGTTAAATGGGTCTCATCAACACTCCTTCTTTTTATTCTTCTGAGGAAACAAGTGGAATATTGTGAGTGGAAGCAGGGCAGGCTGGACAGCTGCCAGCTCGTGGTCAATGTTCACGGGGTCTTATCAGCCACAGTTGCCTCAGGACTCATTCTTAGCCTTCCTACTTAAGGAGCTGTTCTCTTTCCATGTAGACTTTAATTTTGAAGGATGAGCTAGAGAAGACTGTTTCAAAGACAAACTTATTGGCAGGAGCTTGGCATTGCAGGAGTAATGCTGCATGGCAGTGAGAGCCAGCCCAGCTGGTGGCATTTTGCACTTGCAGCCTGCTTTCCCCATAGGATTAAACCCCAAGTATTCTGTGCACACCTCAAAAATTAATGTGTTCCAGACACGTTTGAGGAGCTTGGAGCATTTCTCTGGAACTACCAACACCTCATATACAATTTCCTACACAGCCTGATGCTTTTGATACTGTTTTCTTATGATTTATGCCAAGGAGACTCATCTCTGTATTTATGGGTATTCACTGGTCATATTCATTCCAGATTTATTTCTTGGATTGCAAGGCACAATTTGCATCTCCCACAGACATTAAATGTCTATTTACAGCTCTGTACAGTGACAGCAAACTCAGATTCACAAACTTTTGAGCTGGATTCAGAGACTCCCAAAAACTGTCAAATAATGAAACATGGTAAGCAATTCTGATTTTTCACCAAATGTTACCATGAATATTTCAGTCTATCATGTGATATTACAAGGACATCAGGGCTTCTCCTTTCCAAGTGGAGTCCACACTCATTTCCAGTGTTCCAAAGTATCCTTCCTGCAGACTGTATTTATCAGCCAGCCCTGAACTCACAGCTCTCATTTCCTGCTGTTTCCTTGCCTTGACTGTGCTTTACACACAGGAAATAAAAAGGGAGCTTTCCCTCCCAAATATAACTGTGATGGTGGGAGTGGGAAATGGTACTGAACACTGCTGAAACCTACACAGAAAATTTCTTTTTTTAAATGTCTTTTTTTTTTTTTTTTAATTTCCCAGAACTCCTAAACAGTTTAATTCAAAGATGCACTTTTATGTGTTCATCTATGACAGAGTTTAACTGCAGCTTGTTAAGGTGATGGGGCAAACATTCAGACCAACATGAGCAGACTTCTCTACTCCTGCACCTTGGGGATGCCCTGCCCCAAAGGAGCAAACCACTGGATCCTTCAGCTAGGCCTTCATCCTAAACTCTCCTGAGAGCCTCCAGTATTTTGCATTAAACAACATCAGCAAAAAATGATCAAAACATCTACTAAATCAAAGGAGAAAACATCTTCCTTGTCCTTTTGGATCTGAAACACTCCAGGCAGCTCAGGTCGAGAGATGGCTGGTGACAAGTCCAGTGGAATTCATGGAGTTGAAGAGTAAGTGTTTTCTAAAAATTGTCAGTGTAAGGGATGTGGCATGAAGGAAACACCTGGGCCAAAGGACTGACTGACTTCCAGGTTTGAAATTAGAAGCACAGCTCAAAGAAGGATTGTGTGTGTATATATATATATATATATATGCATATAATATTAGGTTGTATTCATAACCTGCACACCTGTGGCAGTGAATACTCCAGCATCGACCCATCAGAGAGCACAAGGCAACACCACTGACAGCTTCCCCAGGGGAAAGGGAATGCCTTTCTCCTGGGGAAGAATCATCCTTGTTCATTACAGATTTTTTGCCATTACTCTCTAGAGTTTCAGGTGCTAGGCGCTGGTAACAAACAGGTTTTGGAAATCTGATTGGGATGGCACATTTCGTTCACAAAAATACAATAAAATAGGAAACAAAGAATAAGTTCACGAGATTTGAAGGCCTTCTGGGAAAAGTGCTTTCAGTATTCCTGTCACAAACACATCTACCCACTGATTTTCAAGGGGATGTGAAGCCTTACAGCAGATTGGATTCCCACTTCCCACACCCTCTCTGTATCCCAGATCCTGCCTCTGGCTGGAGAGGCTGTGGCACAACCCCTGTGAAAGCAGAGCCATCCTCAGCACTTCACAGGTGCTGGCTTTGGAGACACAGGAGCTTCAGCTGTTCCAAAATGCAGCTTTCCACTCCGGCTGCACTTGAGACTGCAGACAGCCCCTCACTGCGAGGCAGCTCCGTCTCAGGACGGCTGGAAAGCCCTCAAAGAAACAGGAACTCCTCACAAAAGCTCAGGTCTTGCCCCATTTCAAAGGCAAATCGAGATTTGTCTATTTGCACAAGATTTTCTAAGCGACACACGCAGTTACACAAGTGACAGCAGCTTTCTAGGCTGCACACAAATGAGGGGAAGCTCACGTGGGATAAAGCAAATGTGGAAAGCAGCCAGATCAGCAGAGTGACTGGGAGCACCCTGCCCTGGGCCGAAGCTGTGCTTCCCCACTCCGAGTGGGTGTGGTGCCTGGAGAAGGCCTCGGGGAGCTGGCAGGGAGCCCACACCTCCTTCCCTGCACTCCAGATGTGAGCCAGCACCAGCTGAAGGGCAGCAGGCAGGAAAAGCCCGAGCTCTGGAAACTTTATCCTGCATTACTGCAAGCCCTGCTGAGCAAACGGCAACTCGCTCTTACATAAGGCTCGGCTCCCGGGAAGGAGCAGGCAGCCAGGAGAGATAATGCTCGTAAGGAGGATCACGCCTAATTCCCGACAGTCCTGCTCCAAAGCACTGCTCTGGCAGGAACAGCATGCACAACACTTGCAAGGAGAACTTCTGGGATGCACAGGAGGGCAGGCTCCTTCCCAAGGAGGGCCAAGGTCAGAGGGATGGAGCTGCACTTCCAAGTGCCACAACCTGCGGTGAGCTCACTGCCAACCTGAAACTGCGCTTGGTAAATCAAACTGATTTAAGACAGTGCAGTTTCCATGGCAGGAAATGCTCCCTGTCAACAGCCCAGAGGAAAGAACAGTAGGTTAAGAGATCACAGATGATCTGCTCACCAGTTTGACCAGACAACAGCACTGGTCAAATCCCTTCATTGGTAAGCATTCCTGGTTTCTCTGTCAGAATGAGAACTGAGATGATATTCCTCAGACAGCTAAATAATTGTTCATTTACAAAGGAATTCCAGGAGAGTTACTAACACAGCTGACCCTTCTGGATAAATGCACAGAGGCACTGTGGGAGAGAAACAAAAGCCTGGGAGAGCAGGAGCACTGCAGGCCTCAGCATCCGCAGCAATGCCAGGAGGGGTGTCCCAAGTGTGGGACAACACGGTGAAATGCCAGGCTGCCATCCCCCAGCCTGGGAACTGGGAGACACCACGTGCTCCAGCCCACAGCACCCCTGGCCGGCCTCCAGAGGCTCCAGTAAATGGAGCAGCAGAGCAAGTATGAAAGCTGCACGCTATTTATGACAGAGATGGCAAAAAGAAGGGGTGTTTTAGCTGCTGCCGGCTGCCCGCAGGTGCTGCTGCTCTGGAGAGCGCTCCTCGCAACGGCTGTTGCCCCACAGCCAGCAAAGCTCCTCAAGAAGAGGCATTTTTAACCATTCTCACCCAATATTTACGCAGCCCAGGGACCAGCTCCAGCCCAGCCGAGTGGTGCTGGGCAGGGGGGCTCCACGGCCCAGGGATGCTCCTGCCCCCTCACCCACAGCTGCTGCAAGGAGGGCCAGCCCCCTCCTCGGCTGTTTTCAGAAGGAATAAGCAGTAAACAAGGGCCGACCCGGGAGCGCGGGAATGCTTTTACCTGCTTCACCTGCAGATCCACCACCGTCTGGAAGACGTGCGCCACCAGCAAGGAGATGCTGGCGATGAGCAACGTCATGGCCAGGACCCCCACGGTGACGAGGCACAGCGACTTCATGGCTGCTGCTGCTGCTGNGGAATGCTCTCCCGGCTCACTGGGGCTGGCACAGTGTATCCCACAGTACCGGGGTGGTTCCTGCTCGCAGGGGTGGCTGCTTGGCACGGCCGGGAGCCTCCCGCCCGCTGCGGATGGCGCTGCCGGAGCGCCGCGCTCGGTGCTCGGGCAGCGCCAGAGGGCGGTCTGGAAAACAAGCGGAGGAATCCCACAGCGAGATTACTGGGGGAAACTTGCAGGGAGTGTCCAGCGGCTCTAGGCTGGATTAAAGCATCGCAGGGAGCGGGTTCTGCCACAGTTCAGTGCACTAACACAGTCAAGCCGCACTTGAAAAAATAAACCAATGTACCTGCTTTTTCAAAAGCCAGTGGGATGTACTGCTCCGCTTTCCCACACATCACTGCCAGCAGGAGGAAAGACACCTGCAGCAGGGGCATTCCCAGCGATGGATCTCACGCCAACCCCTTTCCCCCAGCACGGCACAAAGGAAGGAAAGCCCTAGGACACAACCCTGCCGCCCCATGTCCCTTGGGCTCGGGCAGCAGCAGCACCGCTGCTCCCCGATCACAGTCAGCTCCGAACGCGGGGCTGGCGGCTGCAGCCTGACCCGAGTCATGCCTGCCCGAGCAAGTGGCCCATCAGATGGATTTCCTGCTAACATGGGCTCAAGCGTCTTCCCTTGTAAATATTTCTTCCTGTAATTGTGATTGCAGCAACAGTGTTATGTTATTATGTGCCCTTTCAGAGAGTTCTGCTTAGGAAAGGTTCTGAGGTCACATGTCACAGTTGTTTGGAAAACCAGAATTTTTGTGGTTCCACCCATGTAGTAAAAAAAAAAAAAAAAA
>VXBR01010363.1:320580-431864 GCA_013400215.1 Cisticola juncidis
AAAAAAAAAGGAATTAAAAACAAAAAGAGAAAAAAAGGTTGCTCTGGCAGCTTGTTTTCATTTAGATTCTCATTCCAAAGTGGTGTTCTTAGCCCTGCTTCATCACCATTTCTCCAAAAATCAGAACCTGAATACATAATTAGAATCTGGTTTGAAGGCTAATTTAACTACAGCAATAAAACCCTCCCCTTAGAAACTCTTCCATAGGAATTGTTTCTTTGAAACCATAAACCTTCCTTTCCACTACAAAATATTTTAGCTAAACTCTGGTACAAATATTTATAGATCAAGCAAAGATTCCTACAGAATTTGGTGTTTGGTTAATTCAGTTTTTTGGTTTATTTTTCCATTAAAATCTACCCGTGGGATGCATAGAACCACATCGTTCCTCCACACAGATTTTCTAGATTCTCAGTGTAAATTATTTTCTTTATTTTGGCAAATTGTTTTACCTTTGGAAGCCAAGGAAGTGCCCACCAGCCACGACACACTGCAAACACTCCTGTGAGGAGCAGCTCCACTCTGGAGTGCAGCCTGGGAATGCAGTGGGTGCACTGCTGGCTCAAGGCACAGTTGTGTGTCGTAATTACAGATCCCTGAAACAAGCAGAGGCACATCTTCCCTTTCCAGCACCATGGTGATGTGACTGGGAGAAGAGGCAGACAAGGCCCACATTCTGGAAAGCATGGACATGATGAAATTACCCTGTCCCGTGCACTGGGATTATCTTTAATAACATAAAAAGCCAGACTTACTGAGGTTGTAATGTGGCTCCCTCAGTTTGTGCAACACCAGGTGCTCGGCTCCTTGGAGTCTGTGCAAGGCAGGAAAAGCTTGTAAGGGAAGGAATTAGGAAATCACACAGCACAATATCAGCTAAATCAGAGCAGATCCCAGAAATCCTTCATGCTACTCCTGTGGTTTAGTAACTGTCAGAGGTTTCTCCAGTGGGTGTTTAATGCTGCCCACAACAGGGCTGGAGCTGCACCAGGAGGGTGGGGTGCTGCTCCCTGTGTCTCTGTGTGCATCCAGGGCACTTCATGGACCTCTGGACTCCGACACCCGAGACAGGAATCGTGCTTGTCCTTACTTAATCACCTGCCCCTGCTGACAGACCTGTTCACACCATGTCTGACTGCACCCAGCCTTGCACTGCTTCCTTCAGGAGCTGTGACCTCAGGGCACACACAGACATCAAACAGCCTCTCTCCGATCAAGTATAGTTTCATCTCAACGCTAAAAATGCAGCAGTAACTAGAAAAGTGCTTTACCTAATCAACACTCTACCAGTTTCTGTCTTATCCCCAATTCGGGTAGGCTTGTCCACTCGTCTCCTGCTGTTACATGATTTTTGCAGTCTGCTTCCCTCCATGGATCTGTGGTACTGCTGCTCAGCTCACCCACACGACATAAAACACATTACAGGGAACCTACAGGTCCTTCCCATTCCCAGTTTCCTGACAAAGAGCCTGTGTTGGCTGCAGTTCCACAGCAAGGGCCAAGAAGGACAGCAGCACAAGCCTTACACACAGCACTCTCCCTGGCTCTTGGGTCTTACAGTTTCTGTTCTCTGAGATTTTTTTCGGGGTTGTTGTTCTCTGAGGTAATAAGGTTTTCTCTTAGGGTTGCTGTTCTCTGGGAGTCTTCTCGGGGTTGTTGTTTTTTGAGGTAATCAGGTTTTTTGTCTTTTTTTTGCCCTAAGTGTTTCACACTGGAGCTAGAGACGACGAGTCCGCCAGTCCGTGTTTCTAAGATTGTTTATTCTTCATTATCTCAGTTCTGTCTCAGCTCTGCAGGGCATCCCCAGCAGAGCAGGACACGCGGGGGACTGAGCGGGTCAGAGATCCCCACACCTCATGTACAGCACCCCTGACCCAACCACCATCCAAAATGCACTTTTATTTACAAAATTTTACTAATGCTTACTACTTATGCTAATATGTTATTTCTACTTTAAACTAATCTCTAAAATCTAACTTAGCAAAAGATGGGGGACGAGAGCAAGAACAAGGAGCACAGGGGCCACTCCCCAATTCCTCCATCTTGTCTCTTCAACCCCATATACTGAAAATCCCAGATTCTACATTTACATTCTATGATAAACTAAATACTACTTATTTTGAATTCTCTCAGCTTGTGATTCTTTATACACTGTGGGCATTCACTCCCATGGACAGGGATCAGAGGCAGTGTCCTCCTGGGCTCTGTGTGAGGCTCTGACCCCCTTGTACAGGTCCCAGACCTCCTGTCCTGTCTCCAAACGCTCCAGGGTGGCCACAGGGATGTTCTACACTCCAACACTTGGGAAACACCCAAGTGCATCACTAACACACAAGGGAAAGGTTTCCAGAGGCTTTGCTCTTCTGCTTTCCCTGTACAGCTCACACATGTCCTTGTCACCAGAGAACTCACACACACTGAGGGTATCTAGTACTCTATGCTTAATTAATAAGACAATAACCTAATTACAAGATCCTGAGAGTTGAGACATTTCTGGAAGGTTTGTAAGTGGGTAGTGATCACATTGCACTGTCTCAAGCTTCAATTTATTCTTCCCACAGAGGCAAATTAATTTCTGGCAGGAAAGCAGTTCACTGTAGGGCAGAGCTACACTGCAATTACTGGGTCCATCAGTGACCTTAGAAAGGGCTGGGAGTAAAGTTGGTGCTTTTGTAATAGCAGCCTTTGCTCTCGGGTTAGCTACTGCTTGACTTCCATATCTGGGACAGTGACATCCCAGGAAATGAGACATTTACCTGCAATAGCACTAAATTTTGCCTCTGAGGAAATTATTACTTTTAACTGTTGTGAGAGTAGCAGGAAAAATGGTTTTCTTTCTGAAATTTGGGCCTGACCTTCATATTTTTGACACTCCCCAGCCAAATAACCACAGCCCTTGTGGACTGTAAGCCATTCACACACACATGCATGTTGTAATTGTGATACAGGCCATGTGGCACATTTTATAATCACACAAACATAATTCCTTGTAACTTCAGCTAGACCAAAATTAGAAAGTGCAGCCACTCCCACCCATCAGCTACATCTGGCTGGGTTTGCTGCTCCCCTGACTCATCTGCTTGGGCAGCAAGAGCCTCAGGATCAGGGGTGCCAAGCTGTGCTGCCTGCCTGAGACTGAGCATCGCTCCAGGCCACCTCTTCCTCTTCCTCACCATCCTCTTCACCCGGATTTCCCCCCTCACACAGCTCCAAATCATTGGAATCTGAATTGGAATCTCTGAATCCCTCATTCAAAACACCTCCTTTTCCAGCACTGGCACAGAGTGTTAGAGCCTTCCCAGCTGAACCAGGAAATACCTTCTGGGGTGGGGAGAATGTCCCCAGGGGCTGTGAAACAGAGACCTGCTGGGAAAGGAAAGCAAGGGAGCAGCAGGGCCCGCACTGGGATGGATGAGAGGCTCTGGGAAGTGGCACAGTCTGGGTAATTTAAACAGCTTTGCTAAGGGCCTGGCTTGCAGCTGCCAAGCCCATCTCATCAGTGAAGCTCCTCCTGTCAGAGTTTTACTACCTTAATTGAGTTTTTAGCTTCTGCAATGCAGATTGCAACAGGAAGAACACTGTCTTTTCAAGTGCTTGATCTGATACTCTTGAGCATTGCCCACAGAGACTGACACAGTTTTCCAAGCCCTCAGTTTTCTATACAGCCCTTGAGGCAGCTCCAGGATGAACCAGGTTTACTTGTTCCACTGCTGCTGAGCACTGCAAACAGCCCTGGACTACTGGGAACATCCTCTGCACACCAAGGATAAGCACAGCCAGGGAGGAATCAAACCCACAGCTGACATGAGCCCATGCTGTTCCCAGCAGTGAAGCAAAGGAGAACCTGGCAAAAAAAGCCTGGAGAAATGCAAAACTGGCCCAGAATTGTGTTCACTCCTGCCTTACAAACAAGCAGACAACGAAGCCAGAATTACCATAAAGATGTGTCTCTATTTTTATTCTAGGGAGAGCTATGAGGAGCAGGCAAGGTTTCTGATACATGTGGCTAACAGAGTCAGGTTAGTCATGCAGGCCAGATACTTTATCAGTCACACACTTCCCCATCAATATCTGACACTGCAGAGCAGAGACTTTACCCTCCAGCCCTGAAAACCTCTCCTGTAACCCTGGACATGATAGATATCATACAGAACCTCTCATTCAAACAGAATCCATGGTGATTGTGCACTTTTTCTCCTACAGTATGGCATGCATGCCTCCTATAAAGGGGAATATTGCAGTCTACAGCCCCCAGTGGGACTTCAGAGCCCAAATCCTACAGCAGTGGATGAACACCCCAGCCCCTGGCCCAGACCTTCCTGAAGAGAGGGGTAGAGAGAGAGATGCCTGACCCATTTATTTTATTATCCAAAGTCCACTCAGGACTTTGAATTTCAACCACACCTAGTTTAAAGGGAACTGCATGGACTGAGGAGGGCACATTTAAAATGAGCAAACCAATGGCACACATTTCCCTCACCTGAGGGTCCTGGCCCACATAAATGCCACTCCAAAACATACAAAGGTGAGGGATGCTCCATAGCAAGAACTTTAGGAGTCTCATTTTCATCTTTTTGTAGCCTATTCTCAACCACTTTTTGATTTGAAAGAGTTCAAGAGCAGACTCTGGCCCTCAGAACATCTGCTGCTGCATTAAAGCCTAGATGAAGATTACCTCTCCACACAGTTTTACTGAGGAAAAGTGGAGCCTTGCACAGAGAGCCAGGGATTTTCAGGTCTCTGCTGAGTGCATTTGAGAGAGCACTGCTGTCAGAGTCTTTGTTCTGAGCCAGTCTTAGATCACAGTTGAGATCTTCCCCTGTTCCTGAAGTTAACATAGGGATTGAAGGCTGCAATTAGATGATCTTACCAGCCTGCATCACACTGTGATTTACTTGGGTGATCAACTAACTTTAATTAAAATTCTGCAGTGTAAGGATCTTCTAGCTGGCAGCACCAGTGGCTCCAGAGCAGCACAGCTGAGCTCTCTGGAGCCTTCCCATGCACAAAACTTGGGATATCCGTCCTTATAGTGCATCAAACTCACTGCCACAGATGAGGAAAAAACAAAAACTCACATTACAAGTCTCTCCCTGATTCCCAGTGTCCACTGCACTTGCCTGGAATGAGTCATCCTTCTCCCCAGCTGGCTGCTGGCAGCCACTGCAAAACAAATGCTTTGTATGTCAGCCTGGATACAAACAGCTCCTGTCTGCCAGCTCAGACAGCAGGGCTGTGTGTGGGACAGCCCTCAGCTCCCAGCCAGGGCCAGGGCAACCTGTGGGCATGGCAGCCACCAGCTTCCCTGGAAACTGCCACAGGGGGAGGTGTCAAGGGACAGGTTGGGGGAAGCATGAGGGAAATGTTGTGCAAAGTGTTAAAGGAACCAAGGGTATCCTAGGGGTCTAATCCTGGTAGGGAAGCTGTGCAGTCTCCTACCACCTTCACGTGGCTCTGAATCCCTGCTGGAGGCAAAGCTTTGCCCCACAATGTGCCGGGACCAGTGCGTGGCAGGGCTTTATCCCAGAGCAGTAAACAAAATCCCGGGCTTGTTTGGATGGGCAGGGTTCCAGGCTCCCTCCAGGACACTGCTCACAGCTGCTGACAGCAGTGCTGCCCTCAACTGTTCCATCATCTGCTCAACACAGAGGAAAAAACACTGAGGGGGAAAGGGAAGGCAAACAGGGCCTTGACAGCAAAGCCAAGCCACCAGCACCCTCTGGCTATTTCTAGGTCTGTGTTTCTTCCAAGCCCAGCTCCTCTGTCCCCATTCCTTGTCAGATCCCAGGCTCCAGCCCCAGTGCCCTGTTGCACTTGGGTGCCTGCCAGCCTCAGTTCTATTTCATATCTTAAATACAGGCCAGAAGCAGAGCTGTGCCCTGGGATGGGAGCCCCTTGGCTCCAGCACAGCCTGCACTGCCTTGTGTAGGTCACTTCGTCCCTTGGCACCACAGGGAACACCTTGGGGACGCAGAAAAGTGTCCCTACCACGGTTCTAGCAAGTGACCTCAGGACAGAGCCACTGCAGCAGTGCTGGCTCAGGGCCTGCCCTACCCTCTGACAGGAGTGCCTGGGAAAGGAGTTTTGCTTTCCCTGTCACCAGACCCAAGCAGCGCATGACCAAGTGACCAGTGACATCCCCCGCATGCACAGCCGGGAAAGAGGAACCTGTGGGGACAGAGTCACAAAGGACACGCAGATCTGATGAACTGCAAAACTGCACTTCAAGGCACATGGAAGATCCCTGCTGTGACCTCATTTTACATCCCTGGATTTTCATTTCAGGAAGGAAAAAAAAGTACCACCAGTGAAGGCACTTCCCTGCAACTCTGAGATGCCAGACCCGTAATCAGACTTACTCAGGCCATGAAAGATAAGCACTCCCATCAGAGCTTACAGAGCATTTGGTGGAATCCTTTCCCAAGAATCCCCACATGTTAAGCAGCCAGGCAACACAGAAAACAAACAAACAAAACCAACGTCAAAACCAATCAAACAAACTCTCCCCCCCTCCGCCCCCAAACACCACAACAAACTCATTTTGAATTAAATAATGTGATATACAATACAACTTTCTTGCAGCATTCAGGAAAGTAGCATCTAAAATATGGAGGAATTAACACCCATATTCAGAATTTCTAAAAAGGTTTCTGAATCAAAGAAAGAGAGTGAAATAATACCACACTTCACTTGTCTTTCATGCTGCATTTTCTATGGGCCTGACAATGTAAAGAATCCAGATGGAAGTCAAGGCATGATGTCTCCAGGATGTAAGACAACCATGAGGGGCTGTCAGCAGGATTTTGCTGGGAAATCTCATTTATAATTCAATTTCTAAGAGCTGCTCAGTACCATAACTTCAATGGAGTCTGAAATGAGCTGATACTTTGGTTTGTGCCTGGGAGGAGGTAAAAAGCAACAGGCACCAACCATGAAAGGGCACCTGGAATGCAGCTGTACCAGCTGGGGAAATAAAGAATGAAGAACAAAATAGAAAGTGTGACTTGCACAGAGTGACTAATCCACTGAAGGAGCTGGCAAATAATGGCTCATGGGAAGCAAACCTAGGAGGAAAAGGGATGTAGGGAAAGCTGTTATTGACACTACTGTCACAATACAGAAATCCCCAGAAAGCACAGGAAATGCAGTAAGACACTGGCAGGACAAGCAATAAGCTCTACCTCAAACCCAAGAAGGAATTTCAAGTTAGATTACTATGGGTAGAGTAGGAAAGGATGGCATTAGACCTTTTAGATGTTTTGAGTTATCTAAGCAAGGATGAAATCAATTCTAACATGGAAAAACAGCAGAGCAAACTCAGAATCACAACCTGTGTGCTTAAAAATGGAGGGAAAACCTGTGTGCTCTGTGCTTCTCAGCCTGGGTAAGACCTTTGAGGGTGACTTCTGTGTCCAGGTTGGGTCACTGTCCTTAAAGAAGGATGACATCAGGCCCAAAGTGGACTACTGAGGTCCCTTTTAGCTGCCTCCAGATTTTCATTTAATTCATTACTCTAATGGAAAGGAGGTCTGGATCTGGGGCGTCCTCATTACTAACCAACCACTCTTTAAGTTAACAGCAACTGAGAGAAAGCATCTCCTGTCTGTTTGGGAGGGAAGAGCTTTTCCTGCCAGCCACACTCCTGCTGTGCCACCTGCTGACTGCTGAGCAGTGCTGCACACGAGTTTCCAGTGCTCACAGCTGAGATACTCCAAATAATATGGGAGATGGCTGGGGCAGAACGCCAGTCATGGTCATGGTTTCTTCCAAAGTACATGAATATTCGCCCTTCCCATTTTTCCACCTGCTTGGGTGGGGATCCAACACAGAAAACGTCAAACAAATGCCTGGGAAACGTCCACAGCACCAGTCTTGAATTTTAGATTTTAACCTCTCTCCCAGGGAAGCTACTGTAGCTTAAGCTCTGGGAGTTACGGTTAAGATGGGAAAAGGAGATGTGACATTGCTGATTTTCTCATCTCCTTTTAACACTTGACTGTTTCCAGTTAAACTAGAAGAGGAATCAGTGGTGCTGAACATGGCTATAGGTTGCAGCTACTGCAAGGGGAAACTCCCAAAGCACTCTGCTGCAGCACTGGCATTTGGCATCTGTTCCAGCACTGGAGCTGCCTGTGGCACCTCCAGATGACCCAACAGCAATCCTCAGGGGGAAACAGGGCTCCCGGGTTTGTATTTCTTTCTTTCTTACTCACGTTTCCATTTTGTTCTGTTGCAGAACTGGACGAAGCACACGCAAGGTTTTAAGAGCATTCTCTCCCCGGGCTCAGATGCTGGCCAACCTCACAGGAGCTCCCCACATACATCCCCAAGTGCCTCTGTCAGAGCCAGGACAGCAGGACAGAAGCACACAGGTGCTCCATTCCTCACTGGAGATTCCCTGTCACCCCACTAGATGGCACAGGTGACAGAGTAACAGAGTTCATGCGAGACACGGCCCTTCTGACAACACCTTTGGCTGCTGCGGGAGTAAATATCTGCTTTCCTGTCTTGGTTTTGGTTCTGAAACATGGAAAAGCGTCAGGCTGAAGGCTCCTGATCTCAGGCCAGCCAGCTGGGAATTCCACAAAGTCACGTGTGGCTTTTCCAAATACTCCCCTGCTCTTCCAGTGCTCTCCCACTTGCTGAGCAAACAATGGTGCAACAGAGCCTCACTCACAGAACACTGCTCTCAAAGTAATCCTGCTACATCAGGAAGGACTGCGAGAACAAACTGAAGTCGTGAATTAATTCGAAACAGAATTATGTCCCTGAGACTTTAAGAATTTTTTTCCTTGTCCCTCTGTTGTACAGACACCGTGTTTGTTTCTGATGAAAGCTTTAAAAAAAAAATCTCAAGTGCATTTTTGAGTATTTCTGTTTATCTGCTTTGGAAATCTCTAAGGAGACAGAAATCTCCAAGTTCTACAGGATATGAGCACTTCAAGGATTCCTAGAGGGGAAGAGACCAAAGCCTTCAAAGGAACAGGTTACCATCTGCAGCAGTCCATGCATTTGGTTCAGAAGGGGAACCTCAGCCCTCGGTGACCCTTCCCAGTTCTCCCCTGTCCAGTATCTGTGCTTCTAACACTCTGTAACTGATCAGCAGTTCAGGAGTTTAACCCTTAGTATTCACCGAGACCCTTGTTTTAAAAAAACAGGAGATAGCAAATTAATTCTAGGCATCCTAAGAGGAATTGCAAAGCAAACTTGGCTGCTGCCTGCACAGGTGAACACTGTGACAGGCACAAGTAAAACCCATTACATCCACATAAACCCATGCTGCCTCTCAAAGGACAAGGTCCTCTGGGGACTATGCAGGACTGGGAATGTGAATTACTGAACTGTCCTTCCCTGCCTGTGCAGCAAGCTTGTCTCTTTGTTACATGCTTGGTGACTCCCTCTTTTTGTGGTGATCCAAATGCATTTGTGGTATCAATAATTACCCTGAGTACTCAAAGCAATCAGGGTGCTTTGCTTTATTTTTTCTGCAGGTGCTGGTGAAAAAGTCTGGCACCAGAAGATGTCTGAATGAGCGTGGAGATGAATACCTCTACTCATTAAAGCAGTACCCTGCCTTTCATCCTGTGCATTTCTATATCTTCAAAATAAATTTTTCCTTAAGGATTCCTGCAATAGTCTCTTCTAGGCTGTGTTTGCTTGATTTCTCTTCTTTCCTATACTGTTTTATCAAATGTGCTTAAGGAAAGAAATGTGGGTTAGCAGCTCCAAACACCACCTCTTCATCTGTGCTGAGGGCTGGCAGGAGGATGCCCTTTTAGTGTAATGCTACAATAATTAATGGGTTGTGTCTGCTCTGCTGCAGGGAGGTGGCTGGGAAGTCTAAATTGCAGTGCACACATGGTACTTACAGAAACTGCAGTGTGTAGGTGCCTGAACTGGCAATGCCAGCTGAGCAAGGTGGTGCACAGACACGGAGCAGGGAGCTTTTTGAAGGCTAGGAAAAAAGGAATATAAGTAAACTGCAAAAATATCACCTACTCTGCAAAGTTTCAGTAGTTAGCACAGCTCATTACAGCCAAGGGTCTGTTTTAAGCAGCAAGCCTGAGCAGCACCTTGAAGCACTGACAGTGGTAAAAGAGAGTGCACCTAAGCCCCCAGTCCCTGAGAAAGTGCCCAGGCATGTCCTGGCTCCACAGCTCTCTCCTTCCCCTGTGTCCCTGAGCAGGAGATGTGAGCAGTGCACTTTCAGCCCATGCCAGGACACAGCCCAGACAGCCAGGTACCAAAATAGATATTTTGACTTAAGCACCAGCTCAGCACTTTGCTGGAGGAGACAGTTCCTCAGCTACTGTGGTAGGCAAAGAAGGGGAAGATATTTGGATCATGAATTCTGTGTCTCTGCACAGCCACCCTCCTCCACGTCAGCCAGGGAGCTGCCCCACGGAGGCTGCACACTTGTGCTTCTATAAATTCGATTGACATTTACTGTCCCGCTAAGCTGAGGGGGCGCTGCTCGAATTGACACTGAAAGATTAAGAAGTTCACACACTGGAAATAGACTTACTGGAACATCCACGTAGTTGTTCTCTTGTCTAATGAGATAGTGGGCAAAATCTCATCAGTGGGCTTTAGAGATCCAATCATGACCACACCTTTGGCCAGATCAAGAGAATGGATTTATAAAAGGCAGCAATCAGAGCTAAGTGGAACTGCCTCCCCTCACTCCTTCCCTGGTGTTAATCTTTGGTGTTATAAACATTTTCACAGTTTGTCACTCCAGAACTGCCAGTTTAAAATACAAAGTTCCAAGGTGCATTTACTAAAATTCTTGGGTTTCTAGTAAGGTTTGCCTATATAACCTCTTAATTTTGAAATGAGGTTTGACATCATCATTTCAAGAGTAGTAAAATGAAGGTAAATTTAACTAAACATCAAATATCCTCTGCATTAATGGCCTCTGAAATTCTAGTAGTCCAGAAAGCTTCCTGAGCATAATACAGAAGCCAGGAGGGCTGGACAATACTAAGGAATCCAGCTGTAGTCATTAGAGTATGATGAAGAGGTTACAAATCAGTAGTGAATTCATCTCACTTCTCAAAGATACCAGAGCAGGACAGGATTTTCAGCAGCACAAGCATTAAAATTACCAGCAAATCAGTCCCCCTCAGCACACCCCTGTCGGAGCATCTAAGCCCACCAGCCCTGCCAGAATTAAACCTGTCCTGCGTGACTGTGCCTTGGCAGGGGACTTGTGCTTAGATGATCTCCAGAGATCCCTTGCANGGCGATGCTCGGGGTGTCGCGGGCTGCCCGAGCCTGCGAGAGCTCGGGCTTGCCGGCGCTCAGCCTAACCCCTTGACTTCTCCCTCAATGTCACTTGCAGAGGATGCTGCGGCGGGCGGGGAGCCGCTGAGGCGGGAGGGCGCGGCTGCTGCCCCGGCCGGCCCTGCGAAGCCAGGGGAGGATCTGGCGGCTTCCTCGAGGGAAGAGCTCAACCACGTCCCGAGCGGGGCCGGGCCGGACGGAGCAGCGGAGCTGGAGCCGCTGATCCCGAAGCACGGCGGCACGGACGCGGGGGNCCTGTCGGAGCATCTAAGCCCACCAGCCCTGCCAGAATTAAACCTGTCCTGCGTGACTGTGCCTTGGCAGGGGACTTGTGCTTAGATGATCTCCAGAGATCCCTTGCAACCGTATCAATAGTGAGAGAAGGCAGAAAAGCGGTGTGGGCGCCTAACAAGTGGAAACTTTCTCCGCGCCGACTTTGTGAGTTTGTGCCTTTCCACCGCCCCCGCGGCTCAGCGCAGCCCCGCCCGGCCCGGGGCGGCTCCTCCCCGGATCCGCAGCCCGGCTTAAAGCGGCGCCGGGGGCGCGGNCGGCCGGCCCTGCGAAGCCAGGAGAGGATCTGGCGGCTTCCTCGAGGGAAGAGCTCAACCACGTCCCGAGCGGTGCCGTGCCGGGCGGAGCTGCGGAGCTGGAGCCGCTGATCCCGAAGCACGGCGGCACGGACGCGGGGGAGCATCCAGCTGATGTGGCCGGCAGCCAGGCGGGCGAACTGGGAGCCCTGTTGGTGGGACAGGCAAGTGACGGATGGTGCGTGATGAACTTGGCAGGAGCCTCTGATGATGAGTGTAAGGACAGAAGTGAGGAGCAGCCGTGTCAGCCAGCTGAGAGGAGGGACTTGGACCATGAGGAGTGGGAAGTTGTTTCTGAACACCTGATCGAAGGGGAGGATGGCAAGGATGGCAGCATGGACGACTCAGACAGCAAGGAATGGGAACAAGGAGACTGCTGTGATGGGGACTCAAAAGCAAAGAGAGTTGCAGCCGTGCCCCCCATGTTCCAGAACATCCACGTGGCTTTCCGTGTGCACTACATCACCCACTCCGACACGCAGCTCATCGGTGTCACAGGGGACCATGAGTGTCTGGGCCAGTGGCACAGCTATGTCCCCCTCAAGTGTGACAAGGATGGCTTCTGGTCTGAATCCATCAGTCTGCCCGTAGACACCAGAGTAGAGTGGAAATTTATCTTGGTGGAGAATGGGAAGGTCAGACGCTGGGAAGAATGCAGTAACAGGACCCTAGTGACTGAACACGAAGATCAAATTGTTCATCAGTGGTGGGGATACCATTAGTGGGAAGGTGGAAGCTGCTGATCTAAGGGCAGACCTGCCTAGGTGAATCACCGAGCCCCTAAACCTTAGGGGGGGCTCCCCTTCTTCTCTAGGAGACCCTCTCAAGTGCAGAGCTGTGGAAATCCCGTATCAAACCATGTAAGCAGCAGATCTCTTTAGGAAATCTTTTGGCAACCTGAAAAATCAACTTTGAGTGCGTGCTGAAGAGACACAAGTAGGCTAAGAAGGCATGAGCAGCATTCCAAGCACCTGCCTGTCCAGGTGGATCAGGACCCTGGACTTGAGTTAGCGTTGCTTTGAGTGGGGCTGTGGGATGCACCTTGGTACCCACTGCTTGGGCTTGGGAAGCGTACTGGGAGGTGTGGTTACCTGTAACACTGTAACAGGAACTTACAGTGTTTTAATTTATGTAATGTATTAAGGAAACAATAAACATTTTCAGATTGACAGTTCATTACCAGTCGACCAGTGACCTTGCTCATTTTGGTAACTTTGATCCAAGTGAGCCACTTGACCTGAAATCTTAGGGTTGAGGAATGGCTGAGAAGTGGCCCTCCCTTCTCCTGAGTAACAAAAGGTTGAACCCCAAAATAGTTCATTCTCTCCCCCCTACTGTCCAGCAATCATGTCGGCTCAAATGAAAGGCTTGGCAGGCAGCTCCACTCCTGCTGAGGGGAGAGCAAAGGTCAGAAAGGACTGTCCCAGCTTAATGAATTACTTTGTCAGGGTGGGAGCAGGCTTTAAAAAAATCTGGAATGCTATGATAGCTAGGGAATAGGGTTCTGGCTGGAACAGAGGCAGTGGCATACTGAGGAACAATACCACAGTATTGTAAATATTTTCTAAGATTAAGCTTTTTAGCTTGAATTTAAGTTGTGGTCTTCTAGGAAGCCAGATGAAGTAGAATACTTCCAGCTTCAGTGAGTTGGTATCTTTATATGATAGAAGCAGAGAGCTGCTCTGCTTCCCTGCCTTTTGTATTTTTAGGTACAAATACATGCTGCCACTTGAGCTCAAGCTCCTCTTTCCACAATATTGAACCAAGCTCTGGCCTGCAAACAGCCCTTGCCTTGAGTGAGCTTGGTCTGGGAGAGCAGAGTTTTGTAGATCTGCAAGTATACAAATTAACACTTTGGTTTGGAAGATGTGCTTCAAAAAGCACATCACTGATCTAAATGCCTCTGCTAATTCTGTGTGGTGGAGCAGTCTGGATGTGTGAAATAGAACAGCTTTGGTGAAAGACTGGAATGTGAACTTCAGAGGCTGATCTGGTGGGTTAATGGGCAGTCCTGTTGGTTGGACAATGCTAAAGCTGCTGGGAGGAACAAGTGTTGGAAGTGTTCTTACTGGGACTTGGATACCAGCTTTTCAGTGAGAGTGGGCTGGGCTGCCTGCTTCTGCAGACCTGGCCACAAACCAGCTCAGGGAACTCCTGGGAGGGTATTGAGGGGAGTGTGAGGAGGGAGAGAGGCTAAGGCCAAGGAACAAGTACACTGGCAAGTTAGAATTTTGCTTTCTATCCCGTGAGACAACCTCAGCTGCATTCTTTGCACTTGGCTTTCTAACAAGAAACTGAAGTGCATACTATACCTAATATACAACAGCAATAGAAGGGGATCTTCAGAAAGCCCTGAAGTCAAAGCAGAACATTTCATTTCAAGGTGATTACAAATCTCTTCCCCTAGTGCAAGCTCCTCAAACAGTGAGATACTGTCAGCTTAAGGAACACTTGGCACGTAGCCGCTGCCGCCTGAGCGTATTTATACACGCTTGAGGCTGGTCTGAGGAGATTAACTGTGCTATTAGATTAAGTTATTCACTAGAAAGCTACTTAACCTATGCTAGAATAGATTCTCTAATGCAGTGAACATGTCAAATAGACCAACCCTGAGAAGTCTTTCAAATTGAGAATAATTTATTTTTTAAATTAAACACCCTGTGCTTTGATCCTGCAGACAACTCCCAGTCCTCGTGGTTGTATCGTTTTGCTGAATGATC
Organism: Cisticola juncidis; assembly: GCA_013400215.1. Taxonomy (NCBI): domain Eukaryota; kingdom Metazoa; phylum Chordata; class Aves; order Passeriformes; family Cisticolidae; genus Cisticola; species Cisticola juncidis. The sequence goes on from VXBR01010363.1 coordinate 335,174, forward strand.
ATCTGTGGTTTCTACAAAGACTTTTGCCACCGCCTCTAAATTATTATGCCATTCCTATCACTGCTTCCCCAGCAGGACCTATGCTGTGTAAATTAAATGGTTTGGGTATGGTGAAAGAAAGCAATCTGGTTTTCAGTTTTTCTGGAGGAACCTAGTAGTATTTTCTTCAAGCTGACAGGGTTGTTTTCTCATTATTGAAGAATCTATTTGCTCAAAGGTGAAAATAGAGCTAAACAAAGTTGCCTTGCTGCATAAAAAAGATGCTGCTGGAATGGCTGATAGCTGTCAATGTCCTGGCTGTGAGACCAGTGAAGCTACATGTGAGAAATAACTTATTGTTGACATTCCTGCATGGATCTAACAAGCCAGTGGCTTGGGAGATCTCCAAGCAAACACTAAACTCTCTCACTCACAGCTTGGCAAAGCCTGCAATACAGAGCTACCTTTAATGATCACTTGCTCATCCCCCTGACAACAAATTTCTGACAAATTAGACAATTTGATGATTTTTGTGTGAAACACAAACTATTCCTTTTTCTGAAGAAGTTTGGTGCACAAATGCTGAATGCTGCAGCTGGATGATCTGTGCAAGTAGCCTGAGGGGACTGGGCATAAACCATTTTAAAGTCTCCTACAAAAACCTTCACTGCAGCTAGTTTGCTTTGCAAAACTCATGCCCATCCCACATTCTCTCTGGGAGTTGTATTTACCCTTTGGAGCCTCTCCACATATTAGCCTGGTGTTAGGTTTTTTCTCCTTGGTTGGTTGGTTGCCATCTGTGCTGTCCTTGCTGTGGGCAAGCTTGGCCTGACAGTCTCCTGTGCCATCCACCTGCACAACATGGAATAACAAGTGCTGTTGGGGCTGCAGAGACCAGCATCTGTCCAGCTGCTCTGAGGCTCTGTTCTTTGCCTGCTGCTGGTGGCAGGGGGGAAGCCCAGACCTGTCCCCAGCTCTGCTGGATTCCAGCAAAAGGATGTTAAGCTGATTTTTTGCATTGGCAGATGTCCCTCTCTTCTCTCTGACCTCTCCAGCTGCTCCCTGCCCTTGGCACACAGCTGCAGCTGCTGAAACTCTTTCTAGCTTGGCTCATTGAACACAACTGGGAGTGCACCTACCAGTGATCTTTCCCAGGGGTTCTTATTCTCTGTACCTGACTCTCCTCTTAAGAAAATTTTGGTAGATTTGTCCAATATGTGTGGCAAGTCCCAACTGCAATACATGTGCAGTCTAAACCAATCCATTCATTTTCAGTGCAACCGATTCTGAGGAGAGGGGAGATGCTTTTACTAATATTTTGACTGACCTCACAACATGGTTGCAAAAACTGTCAGAAACAGTGTAAAAAATTATTAGGAAATCTAAAAAAATCCCTCAGATTAAACTAAGGCAATAAGGCCTCAGTTGACAATAACTGAGGACATCTTAGGAACAACTCAGTAATTTCTTCTCCCCATACAAGACTTGAACTAAAGTTTGATGAGTCCATTCTGCTTAAATGAATCATAATACAGTATGGAATTCAAACTTCAAGAGGAAGAATTTAGCTTACACATAGGGAGAAATCCTTCCCTGTGAGGGTGGGCAGGCCCTGGCACAGGGTGCCCAAAGAAGCTGTGGCTGCCCCATCCCTGGAAGGGTCCAAGGCCAGGTTGGAGAGGGCTTGGAGCAACCTGGGACAGTGGAAGGTGCCCATGCCCATGGCAAGGGGTTGGAATGAGATTATCCCTAAAGTCCCTTTCTACTCTATACTTCCTGCTCATTTAAAGTAAGAGCTATAAACAAGAGTTAAAAAAATTGTAAGGGCTTTTACTATTAATCTTTAAAAGAAACTTATTTAAGCACAATGTACCAACATGAAAGCAATCCCTAATGCATACAGTGCCTTCCTTTGGAAAGCTCTCTCTCATTTTCCTTGGATTTCTTTGTCTTAATCACCTGAGTTCTGATCATTGGAGATATGACTGAAAATAGCAGAAAAACAGATTAGCTGAACACCACCTTATATTCCAAAGGCTGAGGTCTCAGGTGCACCTGAAGCTTCATAGTCCTCCCATAAGTTATGTTGTACCTACCAAGCCCTTACAAATGCAGCTTCAGTTTGCAATATGAATATAGAAAAACCACTGAGGATACTAATGGATGGCAAAGAACAGAAATGAGAACACTTACCTTTGACTTATTTATATAAATAACTTAATTAGTTTTACCTACATCAGGTCACTTGTATGTCCCTGACACAAAGGCACTGTGTGATGAGGGGAAATAGTAATTTCCCAAATCTGTGCAACGAGACTTAAAGGAGAAAAGGGGGAAGAGACTGGAATATGCAATAAGAAAAAATGCAGGGAAAATAAACCCCTTCTCATTTGGCATCCTGCCATCCCAGGAGCTCATGCAACTAAGTTTTGGAAATCTTGCAGTTTCCATGAAAGCGTCATTAGCTTGTGAAAAATTCCCTGTAATTGGCTGTGACAGCACACGAGGACACCCCTAAACAGCTGCCATGTTTGAGATGATAAAGATCCTGAAGCTTATTAGAGTTAAGGGCATTATGGAGTTAATCTAATTACTCTCCCAGGAGCAGGATAATGCAGAAGTGGGTACTGCTAGTGAAACTAGTGTGTGCTAGTAAAAGCAAAGGTAGTGCTTTGGCAGGTACTAAGAGCAGTTTCTGGAGAGTGCTTGTGGTTTTTTTTTTCCAATAAAAAGGAATATTTTTGGTAAATACTGGCACCTTGATTTTTTATCTGTAATGATTCCAGCAGGTTTTGCAGGCTTTCCATCTTGTTCTGTAGCCTCTTTGGTGTGGGCTCACTAGTTTCCATAGGCTGAGAAGCTAGGGAAAATAGTAATAATATTATCATCAATAATAATAAAAAGGCCATTATAAATGATCTAAATGTTCCCTTTAAATTGAGGTTCTTACAAAATAAAATCCCCACCAACATTTTCAGTAAACCCCAGAACTTTACTACATGTGTTACAAGAACCACAACAGCTGTTACGAATATTTTCTACTGCAAATATTGATGTCAAGCATCCTTCCAGCCTTTTAATTTGAATAAGGCAATTGAACAGGCCTTAAAATTAGTGCTGCATGGAATTTATCTTCTCACTAATAATACATTATTAGCTGCTACGCTTTACTCACAGTTCATTTATCACAGAATAAACCTTCTGCTCAAACAGAGCTGAGAGAGGGTGAAGTGCCCTGATCAGGACATGGGACTGGCCATGCCCATTTGTGGGGCTGTGGCTGCTCCCTCCGGAGAGCCAACCTTCCCTGGGGCTGGGCTGTGCTCGGGTGAGGCAGCTGCAGGCTCAGCAGGGGGAGCAGTTAAGAGCAAATCCATGGAGATCTCGCTCTGGCTCTGCCCTCCCGAGGGAATCACTTGGGGATAGATGGACTGAGGTGCTGCTGAGCAGGTGGATGCGTTTCCTAGGAAATGCCCAAGCAAAGAGCAGTGAGCACACAGCTGAGGAGGGATCCCCGTGCAAGCAGGAGACTGAAGCCTCTTTACAAAACACGTTTGTTTCTGTTGAAGTCACTGGCATGTCAAAATGATTTTTGTTCTGCTCTCTATTCCTTGTTTACTTCCCAAACAGGGAATATTATGGCTATTCACAACCCAAGACTCCCTGTCCATTAGACTCCCCTTGTTCATCTACTTCTCAAGCCTTCTACATTAAAACTCCCTATTTGCAGCTGTATTGGATACTAGGAAAATCCCTGGACGATGTAGTTGGTTTGCTAAAAGGCAGACCATAACTACCCAGGAGATTTTCTTTAATATTAAGAAGTACAAAAAAAATACCCAGAGCACTCACTCCTCACAATGAACAGAACCTACCTCTGAAGCACAGTGGCTTAAATTCTAAACAGAGAACAATATCAGTGTCTGCAGGCAATTTTCACAGAATGGATAATCTACAGGCAAGAAAAGACAAGGGGAGTTAAGATTAATATCTTCAAACCCTGCTGCTCAAAGCCACATCCTCATATTTCTTTTAGGTAACATCACAGTTTAAAATGTACTGCCCATCCAGTACTGAGAAGGAAACTAACAGCATTTTTTAAAATAAAGCCCATCCATATCTAAATATCCAAATAAAGAACCCAGGACCCTAAATTTAGGCTCCAAAAATGTGACAATGCTATTGATGCCAATTACACAAGTAACATAGAAGTTATCAGTTTTGGGTGTGCTTGTGTCAGCCTCTGAGGAGCTGCTTTCCAACAGGATACAGATTTTGTAGCAAGTGCAATGAAGACTTTGTAATAGCACCTGTGAAGATGTATTTGAGTAAATTCCTAGGAAAAGATACTGTATTGGGGCTATATTCTTTATAATATTCTGTAATGTTCCACTTTGACATCAGTGCTGCCACTGAAAACTTCCCAAGGGCTGTAAGGAGCAGGGAAACATCCTGGGATTGAAGATCTGCAGGATGTGAGCAGGAAGGACCCCTGAAAGCAAAATGAGGGCAAAACCTGCCCTCTGGAAGGATTATGCTAAAGGTACTGGTAGCCAGCACCCACAGTGAGAATGTGAAGCTCTCACATGGAGTCGCCAGGTCTGATACGTGGAAATTAAAAGCAAACAATGTAAATATGTTTCAGAGCTCTTGCTTAGAGGGATGAAAGTGACATGAAAGCTTTGTTTTATAATTCTTAGGAGGCTCTTAGCATTATGAATAAAACAATACAAACAAGCTTAGGGTTTGGGCTGTATTGAAAAACCCTTAGGAACTGAACCTCAAGTGAGTACTGTAAGAAGCAGGTTACTCTGCTAAGTGAAAGCACTTCTCACTGTCCTAAAATGTGCTTTTCCACTGTGCTTGCAGTAGCAGCCTCTCCAGCTGCAGTTTTGATTTAATCCTAATCAAAATTCGTGAATAAGGATAAAAGAAAATGTTATAATCTGGATTAGAAACATCAGAATTTGCGCTGTATGGATTTTTCAACTTCACGTACCACTGTCATTATCATGTGTTTGGTAAAAAAAATAATTTCCTGCATTTGGATATTTACATATGGCAGGAAAAGAAGAAAGGAGTTCTGAACAAAAATAAAAGCAAGCACTAAAGGCAAATGGTGTGGTCACCTATTTCCCTACCACCTCAAGCATCTGAGTAAACTGGCAAACAACAGAAGCTTTGGAAGCTTGCAGATTATCTCAAGCTTATGTGTAAACCCGACCTTGCAAAAACACATCCCACACTGCTCCTGAAGCACATCAAGAGCCAGAGCCCAATTTCAGAGGGCACTGTAAGCACACAGCAGGCAACTGAAATAAATCTATTCTCTTACACAGTATTCCTCATGGTTGTTAAAGGGGATTTTCTCCTGCCATGGCTGCTGAGATCCATGGAGGGAATGTCACAGTCTGAGCTTGTTAATTCTTGAAGAATCCTCTTTCAAGCCTGCAATGGTTTTTCCTTCAAAATGTCCAGCCTGCAAGGCTGCTGAAATAAAATAATTCAGTTAAAAAATATTTACAAGGGCACTCTGTTGTCAATTCTTATCTCAGCTCGTCCAGATGCACATTTTTTTCCCCCTTGACTCTTGTTTTGTCCTTTTTAACCCATGACACTTAGGAGGTGTTGCTGTACAGGGCACAGACACGGGAGCACCTGGGGGTGGGTGTTTTCCAGGCACTCATTCCTGTAGCAGCTGAGCTGTCTGCAGATACAAACTCCTCTACTGCCACAGCCACCTTGGACATGAAGTGCAATGTTATTCTCATTTTACTGCTCTGATCTTGAGGCAAAAAACCTCTTTCTTTCAGTGAAAACTGGATTTTTCACTGCTGAGAACTGGATTTTTCAGCATTTCACATGTTCAAGGCACTGTTCCCACTGACCTTTGCTACATCTGGGGATGGAACTGGTTGGAAATACTTTGCTAACCCCATTTTAATTTTAAAAAAAGGTAATTTTTAATGTGAACACACTGGTTTCAGCAGGGCTTATATGGGGAACAAATCCTCAGCTTCATAATGGGTCAAAGTGATACTGAGTCAGACCAAATCCTCCTTTTCCACATTCCAGCCAGGAAACCAGACTATCACCAAGGCAGAGTCTGTCTCAAGTGTTGGAGCCGCTTCATTTTGTACAATAACTAATGATGCAGGAACCAAGAAGATTAAAGTAGACTTTGTTTCAAGTGCTTCTGCAATCTGTTGGGTCCTCACTGTAGTACTAAATTAAAATCAGTCCTTTTTCTTTCTTTATCTTCAGAAGTATAAATTGATTAACTCAGAGAAAAGAGAATGGGAGTGCCTGATGCTGCAGGGATTTCACAGAAGGAACTATCCTTTGTTCCTTGATGTAAATGTTTGCCACCACATCAGGAAGTAAACCAGAAAATAGTCCTGAAAAATGCCTGCACTAACTTGTGGCCTCCTACAGATTTTGAGGCTGAAATGAATGAAAATACCTGGGAGATACACCAGGTCACTTCTGGGGATTTACACAAAATCTATAAAGAAAATAGCTAAAGATTTTTTTTTTTAATTAGAGAGTTGATTTTTTCTGCAATGAAAAATCAAAACAACACTAGAATTTCATTTAAATCTACAGGTAGATGTACAAAACCAAAAGGAAGAACAACAATGTGGATAAAACTGATCAAAATCATTGAAAACCAGCTTGGAGGAAGATTCAAATATCAAACAGATGATTAAATGTATCAAGAACCATGTACAAATCTATTTTCATTGTCAAATGTGATTTACAGCAAAAATAAAAAAAGTGAAAACCAAACCACTTACAGATCAGTACCTTCAAACCTAATAGTTCATAAATGTTATTTGTAGTAGAGGTAAAATAAACTCTTGGCACAATCTGTAGGATTTTTTAGTTGTCCCATTGTTTTTTTACACACACTAAAAAAAATCTGAAAGGACACAGCACATGTGAAGCTACAGAAATGATTTCATTTTTGGTGTTAGGAATTTGCTTTTGGACGCTCTCCCCTGTAGAAATTGCACATTATTTTTGCTGTTTGGGATGTGCTGGTGTCCCATGTGGAGGAGGCAGTCACCTGAGGGGCAGAGCTGGGCAGGTGCAGGGTATGTGGCTGGACAGCAGAGTGCAGGTGGGACAGAGGCACCACGTCCTGCAGCTTCCCTCAAGCAGAAGCTGAGGAGCAGCCTGGGCCCTGCAGCTCCTGAGGAAAAACAGTAGAAATTCCCCACCTTGGTAATTTCTCCTCTGAAGCACTTTTTGTATTGGTTATGTAGAATTATATTTTGAATATAGCGCTTTGTTCCTCTTTCAAAGCCAGCAGCTGGGGCGGGTCACTAAAATTACTGAAAATTTCTTATGATAAAACTTCTGTTTCCAAGGTACCATTCATTTGGAGCAGTGACCTCACTGCAGCCTGAAGAGTCCATGGTTAGAAATAAGGCAAAAGTCAAAAACATCCTCTATCCATCTCAATAGTAAAGATAGGGATTGGACAGGATCTATTATTTTGTTGTCCTTTCTGTAAACAGCACTTCAAAAACCTGGACTTACGGACATGTGCAGCACTGAGGAATTCCACATGGGAAAGGGATTCAGAACACAAACTTCTGAGAGCTGTTTGCACTAAAGAGGGTTGAACTTAAGCTCAGGCCCAAAGCACATGAACCCAAGGTTAGGCCCACGGTTCTCAGGCAGACACTCACTCTCCCAGCCAGGGTGTGCTGCAGCCTGCAGTGCATCCCTTTCTGCTCCTGGCACTGGATGATGCACTGGTGCTCTGCAAACTGCAGGAGTGCCTGCAGCACAGCAAAGGAGGGGCACAAACGAGCTGTGCTAACTTCCTGGGGATTACACTCTTTGCTGTCCTGTCTCTGATAAAGAGACAAGGTGCACAAAGGGGTGCTGGATTTCTCCTGCTATCAGCACAGAATGACTGCAGCATGCCTTTGCTGACAGGCTCACAACAGCAGCTGGCTGTACATGTCTGGCAGCCACAACATGCACACCAGAACATCCCAGAAGGGGACAGTATCCTTCCAAGGCCAGTCCCACACCTACTGAACACCTCTTGAATTAGAAAATTCAACTGTCCTAATGAAGCACAACTATACTTTTACTTCCTTAAAAAATTTACTCTGAAAAGGGGCAAGAATATCTACACACTACATGAAAGGGAAGCTTCCAGTGACAAGCACTTAAAGTAAGAAATGCTGCACTTGGGAGGAGGTATCACAATTCTTTTGTCATTTTTTCCAAAGGAATTTGAGAATGACACCTTGCACAGAAATTTACATCTGAAAAAATGAGAATCCTGAAAGGACGACTCCTTCTGGAAGAGCAGCAGCTTCCCTGCAGGGCACCTGACTGGCATCTGTGCCAGTCAGACCAGACCTAACCTGAGGGATCAGGTATGCCAGCAACAGAAATCTCACCTAAAAAATGTAAAGGGCAAATGAAACTACACCATGGTCTGTGAAAATTCCCTCATATGGAAGAACAGAGAAAGCAACTGCCCAGAGTCAGTGAAAGGTTCTACAGCCTGCACAGCACATTTACTTTAAATTCCCTGTAGTTTAGATTTCCCTGAGCTAGTAAAGAGTAAAACAAGAAATCTCTTAATGAAAACAGAAGCTTTTTACTATTAAAAAACCCTTCAGGTGAGGATCTCACAGTACATGTAAAAAGAATGTCTTAAATCCACCCCTTCTCTTCCCAGGTGACTGTAGAGGAAACATCCCAAAGTCTCCCTGAACTGAGAGTTTCCTTACATTGCCTTATCAAAGGCTGTCTCCATCTCTGATAGTTTTTCTTTCAGCCATTTGTCTTGTGATCTCAGGACCTCCAGGTCCCCAGCAATCATATTGTCTGCTCTAATACAGCTCAGTTTTTGACTTAGTTTACTATTTTCTTCTCTGAGGTAATGCTTCTCCTGAATTTAAGATGAGGACATAGTATGGGTCAAAATTTATAAATTATAGACCTTTATATTCTGTAGATTATTTAAAAAATATTTGAAATACCTGAACTAACCCTTTGAGAAGCTTAGATATTGCATCTTGCACAAAGATGACACTCTGTAACAAGAAGAAAGGCCTTACAAGGAAAAGTGCAACTGGACTGCTGTCAGTGAAACCACATCTCAGATTTTTGATCCATTTTAAAGCTGGAATTTTAAGCTCCACAGGATCCCAGGCCAGTGAAGAAATAGGACAGGTTACAGTGAACAGATTAAAATGATCATTCAGTGAACTACAGCTCTTAGTAACTGAGTGATTTGTCAGAGAAGGTGGAAAAGGACTCATGGCGATAGACCCTGACACAAAGTCTACATCCAGAACTGCCTCAGAATCCAGAGGACACAGAATGTTTAAGTTGACATTTTTATGAAGAACTGGTATGTAAGAGCCTGATCCTCACTGCAACTATTTTCAGTCTTCCAAGAACAAATATAAATTAAGACCTGTCTGTGTGCAGAAGGCTGATTTCCATGGACACCAAGTAAAACTGGTTTTGGTCCTTCATTGGCTGACTGTGCTTTTGCCCATGCATTTCTCCCAAGACAAATCTCTCTAAATGCAGTGAAATACTCCTAAAAGTATTTCCTAAAAGTATTATAAGCTCTTGTGACCTTAGCTGTGTTTGCTATTGCCTCTTCCAATAATTTAATCTTGCTCTGTAGAGGATCTCTCTGTCCTCTCTTGGCTGTGATCTGCTTCTGCACTCTTGCTGCAGCTTTGAGAGCTGGAAAACACAAGGTTAATTCTCAGTGAACAACAAGGATTATTATTCCAATACTTACAAATATTCTCTGGTTGATAAGACAAACGTGTGTGATTTTTGGGAAGTTCAATCCATAGTTACCATTGCCATCAAATCCCTCCATTTCTTTAGAGCAGTCCTGGCCTGTTTCAGTTCAGCTTGGGCTAAATTTAACTACGTTTTCAGTCTTTCTGTTTGTAGTATTTTCCATTTCCCTGATTTCACCCTGACAATTCCTCTTTAAATGCCTCTGGTAAGAGAAAGTAAAGATTGAAATTCGAGTGACAAAAAAATTTCATTTTTCTAGGCTAAGATTACTGATCTGCTGCCAACTTGTGATAAAGGCAGAGTTCCCAAGGGGCACTTCCTGAGGGTACAGGGGTATGCAGAGAATGTCACCAGCAGTATCTGCCCACCTGCCATGCAGACTTAACTGAGAATAACCTTAGCTTTTGAAGTTGTTTTGGGTCCAGATCCTGCTTTTTGAAAATTTTAAATAATATATTCATGTATTTCAGAAGTATTTTTATAATTTTACACATCTGTATATATTTTAATAATACATCTTGATGGGGTTTCCCATGTATTAGTTGTGAAAGCACTGAAGTGAAAGCATCAGCTTTTAATGATGATGTTGTAGCAAATTTGCAACAAAATAAAGTCTCACTATAATTTGACCAGAGATGGTTAATGGGATCCAGTATTGCTCTTATATACTGCTCTTGGAAAAAAGGGTCAGGTTGCTGTTCTGTGATTTACCAGATCTGCTTCTTTCATCTCCTGACTCGAGCAGCTTTAAATATTTTTGCTCCTAGTGAGATGGGCCATGAAGATTGTGTTCCTCCCCTTCAGTGCCAGAATCCCACGCCATGTCACCGTTCCCTGGAACAATCTGACCATCCTGTGCTGGCAGGAATCTCGTGCTGTACCAGCAGCCATATTTGGATTCAGCCAGCAGGCTGCTCTTTTATTTTTAACATCAGCCCAAATTAGCAGCTCTGGGAGCTAAGCTGAGGCTCCCTACCTGCAAGGCCAGCTAGCTCCCTCTGGCCAGAATGCAGTTCCTGCAGGAGCTGTCTTTTTCCAGTTTTGCATCATTCAGTGCCTGGAGCCTCTCGGTGCATGTGCTAACCAGCTGAACCTTTTCCAGCTCCAGCTCCTCAGCCTGGCCTCCCTTTCACATATTCTGGATTCTCTTTCATGCTTTGCACTCTGCTTACATAAAAAACAATTATGTGTAATATACAAAATAACCACAAAGATGTGTGGACACCACTACTTAAAATCCCAGTTTGGGGCAAGAAAGAAAACCAGAGTGAAATAGACTAATTCCATGTGTCAAAATTGCTAATCCAGGCAAAGAGGGTGCAGCAGAATTGGATCTGATGGCTTTAAATAACAATTGACCTTACCAGGTGCAGCATATGAACATGATTTCCATGCTCTTTAGCAGCCCCCCATGTGCACTCAAATGCCTTCCCATAAAAGAAGATGAAATTCCCTGTCTAAAGTGATTTTTCTTCTGAAGATGCTGACCTGCAGGGAACTACCACTTCCTGTATTTCGTGTCTGATAAATAAGCAGTGTTCTCAGTTTGGAATTCTGAGTGCTGCCTGTCTGCTGCTTCTCAGTAACACTTTGTATTTCTGGTTCTGTTCTGGTGTGGACACTCATCTCACTGAGGTCACTCCAGCTTGCACTAGCCTTTTGGCAGCTGCTTTTCATCAGAGAATTATTCATTGTTAGTGGTAGTGTTATCATATTATCCTCCTCTGTGTTAGTGCTGTTAGAATTTCAGGGGTATTGCCTGACCATCTTCAAAACCACAGTACCAGCATATTAAGGCAGAGATTTAAAACCATAAAACATTTACTGTTATAAAGAAACATAAATACAGCATTGTTTGTGCACTTAAGCTCTTCTGTTTGGAGTTTCCAGTCATTTATTTCTTTTTTTCCAGCAGGGATTTCTCCATTGCTCCAGCAGTTTGGCCGTGCTGGCCCATGATCTGGGTTATGCTATCAATCTTCCTTGGTCATCTCCAGCTGCACAGGCAAAGGGGAGATTCTTCCAATGCTTTCATTTTTTTCCTCAATTGCAGCCATCTAAAGAGTAACAATACAAGGATCAACCAAGAGATTTGTTTATTTCTACCTTTTGAATGTCCTGGCACATTTCTGGTTTTCTGCAGTACATCTTCAACCCCTGAGCTGTACAGAAAAATTAGGTCAGGATGCTCTGGCTCCTCTCTCTCCATTTCAGTAACTGAATAGAATATTGTTTTTTTAAACACAGGAAGTTAAAAATGTTAAACTACTGGAAAAAAAAATTAATCAACTGGCAATGTTAATACAAAATTCAGAGCACTTAAGGCTAAAGAACTTTAAGTGATAAAACTCGACTGGCTGCTCTGCGAAGCTGGGGAAAAAACAATTAAATGAATAATTGATTATTGATTTAATTCGTGCAAGCAGCAATATGCACCATTTAAAGCACAAAGTACTGTGATTCACAAACTGTAATAGTGCAAAGTACAAACAAAAGAAAAGAGTGAACTTCCTGGTAGGAGGACTTTCAACAAAAACTAATGGATTGAGAAAATGTAGAATGATGTGTTAGCTCAAGCCTGTGGTTTGGTAGAAAATAAAGCAATCAACTGGATCTTTATTCATAATGCAAAGAAGGTTATCTAATTACAACTCATTTTTGAGGGGTTTAAGTTTGGAAAAAAGGAGAATGTAAGGGCAGTGTTTACTTTATCAGAAGGAATCAGAAATACTTCATTAATATAAATAAACTTTATTACATTTTTACATGATTTATAAATAAAATTCATTACATTTTCATTAAATACTGAATTAAGTAAAGCATTATGAAAGCCTTTAATTTACTAACCACTCTTACAGACATGCTCACTGCTGAAAATATCACATTCAACAATTTGTTTGGTAGATCTGGTACAATTAAAATTTCTGGAAATGTATAAAAAGTAATTTTGGAGGTTTGGAGTCAAAACCACCAACCTGGCACTCCATTTGTCTGTGACACTCCATCCTCATTTCCTCCAGTGCCTTTTCCATGCTCTGCAGCTGCATTTCTGTTGTCCAGCTGCCTCCTGAGCTGCTCCATGATGATGCTTTCTCTGTGTTCTGATCCCAAAATTGCTCATTCCACTCTTTTTCTAGGCTTAGTTCTATCTCTTTTTTATGGAGTTCAGTCTATAAAAAAATTGAAGTAATCTCTCTCCTAAATAAATTTAGGATTCTTTTTTTCTCTTAGTGATAATTTAAAATGTAAATAATGTTAAAAACACTAACACACACATTTCAGAGCTACTAATTTCAACAATATGAATTCAAAGTATGGCCCAAACTGAATTACCAATGGGCATTTCTGCTAATCATAACTTCTGCTGGTGTTTACTGCTTGAATATTGCATAAGTCTTGCAAAATATGTGTTAAGGGACTGAGATTCCTTAACACAGGGATCTAAGCTGTGAGGTTAGAGTGGAGATAGCTCAGCATCTTTATGTAATTTGCATAGGTTTCTGTGGCTTTGAATTTATGACAAAGTTAAGTCTTAATTCTGAATGTCCCTCATTGCTATTGGCAAAGGCCCTTGGGTCTTTCACAGCTAATTCAAATTTCTAGTTATAAATAACCTTCAAAGTTAATTAAAGGGGGAAACAAGCAATGTGCAAATCTGAACACCAGTGGTAAGGAGAGGTGTTTAGAAAGCAAGTTTTTTTCAATAAAATCACTTCATTTTACCAACAATTGATGAGTCTGGTCATTCCAATTTCCAAATTGTTGGCCATGTTGTGTCTGGTCTGTCTGAGCTTCTGCTGTCTCAGAATGAGCTAGGTGCAACTGCTTCTCAAGATCTTTGACCTAGAAAAAGGCAAATATTTCATGAAGAATTATCTTACAGCATTCTGTTTAAACAGTACATTGGATTTCTCATGTGTTTCTTCTTGAAAGAAGTACAGATGTTCTCTTTTGACACTGCAAAATTATTCCCTGGGTGTGCTCATAATTGTGTTGTCTTCTTTTAGTGATTAAGCTCAGTTTCATTTCAGACTTACCTGAGGTTCTGGAGAGTAATTTGGCTTTCCACCCAGATCCAGAGCTCTTCAGAAGTCCCTGATCTACAACACAAATACTTATTGGAATAGTAAAATAACACTTTGGAAAAAAAAAAAAAAGACCTTTTTTCATAAAGGAATACTCCTTCACCATGGCTGCATTCAGAAATCTCCAGGCAAACACATTTTGTAACAAGTAGTGTTCACTTTCTCTGAAAGGAGGCAACTTCTGCCAGGGAACGAGATGATGGACCAGTCCACAAGGCTATTTAATAAAGATACTCTTATGTGCAATATTTCAGATAATGTAATTTATCCTATTATCCAGACAGTTTTTCTGAAGCAATCCCTCATCAAAAGACTTTCCTCCTGTCTCTGGAACATTTCAGGTCTCCACACACTCATGTTCACTGGCACCAGTGCTAACAAGCAAATCCATACACACCTTATTTTCATGGATCCTCTTCACTTCTCCTAATGGGAACAGAGCTGACAAACTGTGGATTCCAGGTGACAGACTTGATGTGGATGCACTAAATTTGGGGTTCCTGCTTGTTCTCTATGGCAAGTCTGGGGTGGAGATATTAGAAACTGTAAGAACCATCAAGGGAGAAGCCGCCCCAGCCTCCTCAGTCTCAGCCTGCCTAACACACAGATGTTTTGCCTCTCCTCTATATCATGCAGTTTTGTGGGGATTCTGGTTTTTCCCCTTTTCAGTTCACAGTTTCTGCAACCAGTGTTTCACTTAAACAAAAGCACTGAGAATCCAAAAGAACAGGGCAGAGAGTGGAGTGTAGTAGCAGCATAAGCTTTATCTCAAATTAAAGTTATTAAGATTTTTTACATTATCATCAAAACCCAGACTAAATGATCTGTCTCCACCAGGCTAGGGATGCTACTCGCAAGCCGCAGGCACTGCCAGCTCTATGAGGCAGTGCTGCCACCTCGTGCTCACGCTCATTTCTGAGCTGCTCAATCCTCCCAAAAGAAAACACTGGCTATAATTTCATCTCGGCAAATAGTAACTTCTTTCACTTGTCAGAAGTGTAGTGATTTCGATGTTCTGTTATTAAGTATCAAGCTATGAACAGCTTTACTTTGAAGGGGTTACTGTATAACTCAAGTGGATCGCCAGTTAAAAATGATGACATCTCAAACAAGAAAGGACAAAACTCATAGGGAAATCACCAAGAAAAAGCTGATTTAACCACCCAAATTAGTTTCAGTCTTTTCTTTTAATGGTGAACTGGTGTCCCAACAAATTCCACATGTCCACTTAGGTGACATTTAGAAAAGTAAGGTGCAGAGATTCTTCCAAAATGGAATTTTTGTGGCAGTAAATAAACCAGGAGATTGTAAGCATGGAAGGAAAAAGCAGCAGAAAGTCATGAGCAAATAAACATCTTGATGGAACAATTACTGAAGTCCTCAAAAACATTGCTTGCTACCCCCTAGTCACTCCACCCCAAAATACCATCATCATCACAAAGGAATTCTCTGTGGAACATGTGAAAATGTCTGGTTATGCTTTATGAATAAAAAGCCATAGAGTGGGTACCTCATTTGATGCTGCTGAAGCAGAAGCTCTCTTTGGCTCTGTGAATCTTTTGTCAGTGACTGCAGCTCTTCCTGCACCTATTGTAAACAGATGACACAGCAAACCCCTGTGAAAAGGAAAGGCAGACTGAACAGCAGATTCTAAAGTGCAATTTCCTCCCTTTTGGTTCCACCTTGAGCTGTGGAAACCTGGTAAATCCCAGCAGTAAACCCAGTCTCAAGGAGGGACCAGTGTAAAAGGCTGCCACCCTCCCTGCCAAGTGGCATTAGCACCTCTTTATGCCATAACCCTTTCCCTAGGCCAGGTCAGAAGGGGGCTCAGAGCGTTTTCAAATATATTTCCTAAAAGCCAGAACACAGAGCATTGGAAGGAAAATTAGGACTTTGATCACCTACCAGGACCAGCTTTCCTTTGAGATGTGACACCTGTGAGTCCCAATCCCACAAAGTGCTGTGCTCATGCTGTGGGTGAGCAGCCTGGTAATGTCCCCATCTCACAAAGCTTCCTGCCCGTGCTCTCTGTGCAGTCCATTAGGATGCCAGGTAATTCCAGAATTAATTCCTTGAGGCTGTGGACCCCCTTTGTCAGATGCTCATTTTGGCTGCCAGCCTCCCTCAGCACCTTGTCCTGCTCCCCAGCAATATTTTTTAACTGTATTTGTAGATTCTCTTGGCTCTCTGATTCCTTTTGTTTGAATTGGGAAACAAAAATAAAATAATTTAGAGAACAGGATTCACCTGGAGTTTTATCCTCACAGTTATAATACTTCACTTGATTTACTGCTGGTTTTTACAACTAAATAATGAGTTGTTTTCTAACCCAGGAGTGCTATAGTGTTACTCCTGGAGGGAAGCTTCTCCCTGAGGAAGCCTGCTGTGTCTCTCAAAGCTCATACAAACACTCTCCATGATAAATCTGTCTCAGATTTCATACCTGCTGTCCTGAAGCACATCTCTTTCCAACTGCATTTCCATCAGCTTGCTCTGCCAATCAGACTTAAATGGATTTCCCTTTGCTCACACAGCTCAGTGGTCTAAAGGAGAAAACACAAACAATCAAATGAAACCAACCAAAATACTGAAGACATGACCTAAATAAAAAAGAGGCTGCTCAAAACACTGCTGGTGGAATTGTCCAAAGACTCAGCAGTGACAAGGACTCACCTAAATTTAAGAAGCTGCCCCAAATTTCAACTCACTTCATACAGCCTCTTCTGCACACCTCCACCTTTCTGAGACAAACTATAAAAGAAGAGGAGAGTTTGGTTATATAAAAACTTGAGCACAAAAGGAAGGAAACTTGAGCCAATTCACACTGTCTTAGTTGATTGGAATTGATCAGGCAATGGATTATTTGCTTCATTCCTGAGGGTATGGTGTCAGTTTGAATCACCAATCTGAGTGAATCAGTAAATCAAATCTCAGTTTGCCATCAATTTTCAAACTCATTTATGACCCTTCTGTGGGAGAAACTTTCAAATATTAGATATAGAACTGTATAAAAATCACTAAATTCAACCACTGTCTTCTGGGGAGGAAAAAAGATGACACATAGCAAAGACAGGAATTTTTTAATAGCAAACAAATCCTGTGAACTGCCTTAATTCCTGTATATTCTTGTTCATTGGAACAGCACCTGTGAAGAAAAAGATGTGTATTTGCTTTTTAAAAAAATCTATTAAGAGTCAACTTCATGTAACAAAATTAATTCTGCCCATCTAATTTTAAAACTGCAGGAGGACTTAAAGATATTTAAGAGGAGGTAAGTTTCCTCCTTTTCCAAATCTTCTGGTTTGTTTTGTCAGGATGAACCCAGAGGGGGGGGCGGGGAAGAGAGAAAAATATGTTACTCAGTGGCAGTTTTACATCAGATGGTATTGAAAGGTTTCTTGTTTAGTTTATTTGGATTTTCCTGTGTGACTCGTCCTCTGGAGCACTTGTGACCACACCGCAAGCCAAGAGGCAGCTCCAGCCGCACCTGCCGTACCTGGCTAACCCAACACCTTCAACAAACCCCTCTGCCCGCCACCGCCGCGCCCTGGGTGCGTCCTGTGGNCAGACAAATCCAGGTGGGATCAGACAGGGGTGGTCACTTCCTGGTGGCCTAAATGGGAATCAACCCCAATTCCAAAGAAATTTGGGACACCAGGAGCAGGGAGAGCCTGGAATTCCCAGTTACAGCAGTGAGAGGAAATGGAATTCTGAAATTCCATAGGAGCAAAGCACTGAGGGTTCCCCACCGAGGACTTCAGGGGACGTTTTGTGATCCTCAAAGGGTTCCTTGGATCCCTCTGCTCTTCCCAGACCTTTCCATGGTCCTGAATCCATGTGAAACCAAAAAACAACAAAAAGCAAACCCCAAAAAAAAAAAACCAAACCAAAACAACAACAACAAAAAAACCCACACAGAGGGTCAAAAGCAAAAGATTCAAGGGCAGCTTGCCCTAAATCCAGTCCAGTAATAAAAACTGGAATATTTTTATTTTTACATCAATCTTGTCAGAGATTTTTCTGTGTTTCCTGGTATTTTTAAGGCGAGGGAGAGGGTGCAGAGTCAAGAGGCGACCACTTCAGCAAAGGAAATTCCATGTCTGACTGTGCCATTTTGGATCTCGATCTCAGGAATGAACACACAGGTGTCCACAGGCTGTCCCTTGTTTCAAATTACTCAAAAGACCACCTTGATCCAAGTTTCCAGGAATAGATGTATGAACTGGGCCCAAAACAAGAACCTCATCTGGAGAGATAAGTCTGAGAAATCTCAAGAGAGAGACAGATATGTTGATTTATTTAAATATCTGACTAAGATTTAAAACACATAACCATTCCTCAAGGGCACTACATCATTTTCATTTACAAGAGAAAACACCATCCACCTAGTGCTGAAAGACAGACAAAAGAGAAAAGTAGTTTTATGTGGACTACTACAGAAAAGTAGGAATTAACCAGCTGAAAACAGACCTCCGATCTCCATTCTCCTTGCTGCACTGCAGTCACAATCACAAGTGGAAAACAGCTCATGGAAAGGACTTTTATTGCACCACACAAAGAGGCAGCGGCAAAAATATTTTTCTTATCCACAGGGATAAGAGGCAACTGAGTGTTTAGGTAAATACAATACCCTACAGTATCCTGAAGCTTTACGATATCCTCAAGCGAGATTTTAATTCTCCAACAGTCCCAGGTGTTAAAGCATGAAAACTGACCTGGGACGGGGCCAGCACCTACCTCTGGCAGGCAGGGCTGGGCTTTGTTTCTCTGGGATTTTGGATAAAGCACTGAGGTTTTGTTCCTTACTGTGAGGCTGGGAAAGAAAAGGGGCACTCATCACCCTGCCTTCGGTCCTGGTTTCTCCGTGCTGCGGGCTGGCAATCCAACTTCCCAAGCCCTGCTGGGAACCACCTGCTCCTTACTCCAATCCCTCTGCCTTGACTCGGTAGCCGTGGGAACAAGCTCCTCCTTCAGGAGCCGATTATGAGTATGAGGGAGAGCCAATAAACGCCGTATCCAAGGTTTGATTTCTCCCCCAAGTGTCATTCAAAGCCTGCTTTCAGCGGGAAACTTGATAGCTTTTCCCATCGGGATCCTGGCAAGGTACTTTTTTGCTGACTACCTGTCTTGACTGTAGTTGCCTTTTTTTATCCATTGTTTCCTGTGAGTCCAGGTTTGGAGCACCCAGCAGCCCCTGTCATTCCTGAAACAGAGTAACTCTCTTAGGATCAAATTCCTGTGTAACTTTCCTCCTATTTGGGAATACCTCTGAAAAGGCATCAAGATGCAAATATAAACACTACTTGTGTTTAAAATAATCCATTCCTCCCAGAGAGAGAACAGTGAGCTGTGCAGGGAGGATAGAGCTCCAGAGGAGGGGTTGGAGTGATTTATGCCAGCAGACACTACTCAAATACCTGGGCCATACCCACCAGCCACTTCAGAGCTGGTTAAAGGTTCTAACAGTGGCTTGAATTGTTTAGGCATCATCTTATTTGGGGTGGGAACGTTGCATGGTTGTGGTGTTGCACTGTGATGACTTTTGATTCCTGGTTCCTGATTTGAACTCTGTTTTCAGCAGAGTGGTGACATCAGATAGGTGAAAATTCAGATGCAGAGGGAAAGCCTGCAGTTCCTGGATTCCCATCCTTCAGCTGTGGCAGCACTTGTGCTCTCCTTAGAGGGATGGATCCACTCCTCACCTTGGCTTCTTGCTTTTCAGGTTGCTCTGAAGAACTGAGCAGTAATAGTGCCAGAGGCAATATTAAATGGAGCATCTTTTTCATGTTCTCAAAAAAAAAATTCTTTTCTTTCAGACTTCAAAGAAAAGTGCCTTTTCCAACACCAGAAGGATGTGGATTCATTGATTTCACAGGTTACTTCTCTTTCTCAGCTTTGTTCTTTCCTTTCACTCTCAGATCTCTGTTTTCCCCTTTCTCTGTCCGACCTTTCACATTTTTACCTCAGGCCTATCCAGGCAAACAAGCTTATTCTGTGGTTTGGAAGGAAGATGAACTCAAGTCCAACTGGGAATCTGAATGGAGGTTCCCAGTGTAGCCCTAGGAATTTTTCTCTGGAAACATCTTCTGAACATTAGTTAATGATTGCAATCCCTTTAATACCATGCAGAGCCTCAACATGTTTTCCCTCCTGTTATTTCTTCTTTTAGATGCCAGACTGACATTTTCCAGAGCTAAGGAGGTGGATATCTTACAGTCAGCTCCAGCTGATTGGAGATAAGTATAGGAGAGCCATATTTCTTATTTGTTTGTTCCAGATTTTTTTTTAATATAATAAGCTTCCAGGGCAATTGCTACCCCAAGAGGGAATGATTCATTCCTGAAGGGGTCCTGGGCTGATCCAGGAGAGCTGTGTCTTTTGACACTTGTGTTTTGTTCCACCCTACTGCAGATTTAGGTGAATGCCTTCAGGATTCCTGGGGAGAGGAGGAAGCTGGGCCCACTGGTGCCTGAAGGATGTCCATTATTTAAAATTCCTGATGCTCCTCAGCTTACACAGCGCCCTGTCTGGGAACAAAAGAGCAGATCTTCAGTGATGAAACCAGGGACCAAGGGAAAAGGAGCACTTCTTTTTCAGCCTTTTCATGCTTCCTGCATGGCCATCAGCAAGTCACCCGTTGGGTCTCTGTGAAAGGTAGGAGTGCCCACATTATTTCACAAAACTTCTCTTTAGAGACAAATTGGGAACGTGCGTCCTCTGAACTTACAGGATAGAACTAAGCAGCAGGTAGATTTAAACCTAGCCTAGTGTTTAGTTCTCCTGCCAAAAGGGCAGTAACAAGTATGTACAAAATTAGCTGAATTTCCTGTCTTTGGCTTATTCAGGCACTCTGAACACTCAGGACAGATCCTGCTTGATTTTTGAAAGGGAAAAGCGTAGTGAATGCCTGTTAACCAAGGAAGTGTTAGCAGGATCAACTTAGACTGTGACAATTTCTGGTTCCAGCAGATGGGGGCAGTGTTGCTCTGATGAACTTCATTTGCAAAAGAAACTTGGAATGTTTGAATTTAGGAAAAGACAGCAGTTGCCAGCTGCCTTGATTGATGATAAATACAGGGTTTGATTGGGACCTCTGAAAAGTGAAATCAGTGTAGTTTTTCCTGCTTTAGCAGTGTAGCGCTCTGTGAGGGAAAGGGTTCTGACGTGACTGTTCCAAATTTATTTTCCCTTACACCGAAACTGTGCAAAACTTCAAACATATTGTTCTGTGTGGGAAGCACTTTTCTGAGCCCGGATCTCTTTTGGTTGCATCCCTTCAAGGAGTATCTCAGCTATGTTTGAGAGGAACTCCTGTGTGGAATAAGAGCCTGCTGAGGAAGAGTAGTACAGTATTTGGCAGCCCTTTTTGGGTGATTGATCAAGCCTTTTTCCTTGGCTGGTTGCGAGTCTCTGATACATGGAAGCACCTAGATGTGACTTTTTTAGAGCTGAATTAACAGCATGAAAAAAATAGCAAACTTGGATGTGGTAAGAGAAGAAAATTCCGTGCTTGCAATGGTGACAAATTTGATGGAGTTTTTGGCACAAATTATGTTTGATTCAGCACTTGAAATGAACCACACTGCTGGAGAAGAAGTAAAACTGTCTCTTGGAAATATATTGATAATTTTTAATCATCAGATGCAGCAGGCCCCATAAGAAATACAGCTCTCACTGAAAATCTGGTGTCTGCAGACAGGTGTGTGACAAACGTTTTGCATGGGAAATGGATGTAACCCAGAGAACTGCCTCAGGCTGGGAACAGGCTGGTGTGTCCTTACACAGCCTCAGCTGGTCCTGCTGGCTGTGGAGAGGAGGAGGCATGGCCCCGAGAGAGCTCCTGGAGCCTTCGCCTGTTCCTGGAAGGGCTGTGCAGGGCACGGAAATGAATCGCTCTTTGTGGTGGCTTGGAGTGAGGGTTTTCACACTGAAACATTAGGAGTGTAAAACCTCAGAAATCTGATTTGAGTCAGGCTAAAGGGTGAGTTCTGGATAATAGCAATCCTTGAGCCTGACCAGGATGTGAGGCTAGTGAAAACTCAGCCCCTGGGAGGGAAGCTGAGGGGGCAAAGCTCTGTGTAAGCAAGGGCTGAGGAATCATCTACCAGGAAAAATAAAGAGGGGGCCTCTTTTCTGTATGTGTCTCCATGGCTGTTAGAAATGAGACCTGGGACACATGGGGCAAATAGAAGGCTCTGGGAACCTGTAACATCTTAAAGGGAATGAAACAGGAATGGGGTGGCATGGACAAATGCAAGGATTCCTGGGTTCAGAGTCCCAGCTCCAAACCTTTCCCCCCACCATTCAATAAGGTTTGCTTAGCACAAATCCCTGAGAGCTTGCAAACCCAAAGAAGAAATAATGCACATCCCATGCACGGTGAGATCAAAAGCTGGGGGTGCCTTAGAGGCAGAGACAGGACTGTGTGTTTCCTCAGCTCTGCCAACAGGAAGGACAGTGGGCTCCGGTCACCTCTCTCTGTTGTACCATTCGAGATCCAATTAAAAATCAGGAAAGGTTTTGCACACCTTCAGTGACCCATGCTGTGGTATATGTTAAGTGATGAGCCAAGTCCCTAAAGTCTACTTGCACATGTGGAAGAGCAGATGCACCCACATCCTCATGTTCTACAGTAGGCAAGTGCCTACATCAATAAAAGTATCTAGAGTTTTGGTGTTATTTCTTATTCCATTATTGAGAAAGCATCGGCCTTTTCTAGCAATGTAAATGGGGAGAAGAAATATGTCCAGGGAAACTGGTAGGCTCCATGCAGAGGAAAAGCGCTTTATGAGAGCAGAATTATTAGCAGTGCTCCACTGAGCTGATTTGGAACAGGTCCATTGTGTTTTCAGCAACTGGCAGTTTGGATTGTTACAATTCCTTGGCAAGGACAATAGAAAGATGGTGGTTTCCGGGGGCATAATGAAAGAGTGAGCCCCAGCTTTTGCACA
This sequence comes from Cisticola juncidis, assembly GCA_013400215.1. Classification (NCBI taxonomy): domain Eukaryota; kingdom Metazoa; phylum Chordata; class Aves; order Passeriformes; family Cisticolidae; genus Cisticola; species Cisticola juncidis. The sequence goes on from VXBR01010363.1 coordinate 357,990, forward strand.
CTGCATTTTATAATTGCGTGCTTGATGTGCACAATTGGGCAGCACTGCCTTACTTGCCTTAATCCATCTCTCTCTCTCCCCTCACTTCCTCACCCTCCCTCAGCGCAGCAGTAGCTGCTGCAGCTCTGGCAGCTCATCGGGGAGAGCACCGAAAACGAAAAGAGTTCAGCTCTCGCCCTGACGTTTTTCCCAGAGGATTCATTTCACCTGCTTCGCCAGTTTTCCCAATAGCTTTTTTTTCACTCTTTAATCCAATAAGTATGGAGTTATTTCACATTGTAAACCCCTCTAAAGGGTTTTAGGAATGGACTTGCTCTCTCCTCCTCCCCCAGCCTTTTTTTTTTTTTTNGCCTGCCACAGCCGCGCCCTGGGTGCTTCCTGTGGGGAAGAAAAGCGGAGCCCTTGGTCCCAGAGCCCAACCCTGAGGGGCCAGAAACGCGAGCAGAGGAGAAAAAACCTCCCTCCGAGCCCTCCCACGGCAGGCACTGGAGGTCAGGAGCCGCCTGCCCTCAGGCCGGACAGTCCCGTCCCTTTCCCGCCATCGCTTCCCGCCGCGGGCCGTGAGGGACCCGCAGCTCCGTCCCCTCAGCGCTCCGTGACACGGCGCTCCCAGCTCCGCAGGGCGCAGCTGCCGACCCACCCCGCCCCGGGGGAGNAGAAAATTGTGAAGTAAGCGAACAGAGTAACTGAGAGCTGAGAGGGAGAAGACGCTTCCATTCTTTTAGTGCAGTGGGCTGAGGCAAAAAGGCCATTGTAATGGTAAATCGCATGCAGAAAGGAAGAAAAGACTGATAATCAATCACAAATGAAGCATTCGTTTGGATTTTGGCAATTTACTGGCCAGGAGCTTTTAAATCCATAAACTTTTTATTTTTTTTCTTTTTTCTTTTTTTTTTCATTTTTTCTTATTTTTTTCTTTTTTGCCCCCATCTTTAAAAGCAGTTTTGATCTGCCGATGGGAGGAAGATAAATCTTTACTAAGCTCTCATGCCCAGAGTACCTGGGAACGGGGAGAGCTCAGTGCTGGAACTAAAATCCTGACAGAGAAGCAGCGTGGGGAAATGTCGGTGGGGCTGTTTTTAACCCATCACCTTGGACTCCGGCTCTGAAGCAGAACTTCCCACCTCAGGCTCTTCCTGTTTCTCGTATTCAGGGATGACTTGTGGCGGGCTTCTGGGGATTTTGATTTCCAACCTGGTTGCTCTGTGACTGCCTGAGTGGGTTTTTTGTTTGCCTGAGTATGTGATTAGGACAGATGAGGATGTTAGACAACATTAACAGCAGCATATCCCCTTCAGAGTGCAGCATCACCCACAAGGGAAGATACATCTACCTGGAGGCACTGCTGCACGGAGGTGCTCCATGGGGATTCACGCTGAAGGGCGGGCTGGAGCACGGAGAGCCATTAATCATCTCAAAGGTACTTTTCTCATTTTTCATGCCACGCAAGCAAGGTGGGAGGGGTGCCCAACTCAGAGGGCAAGAGCTGTAGAAGTAACACTGAAATGAAATAACTGATGTTGTGTTTGGCCTGGGTTTTAAATGTTGAGCACCTGTTCAAGGCAGCAGGTTTGCTCAGGAGCTGCATATTTGAGAAACACAGGAGAGCTCTTGGCATTGTTTAGCTATCCAAGTGCACGTTTTGTCCCACAGGAAGTATCGTGGCTTGCAGAAATTGACTGTATTTATTTCACTGCTGTGAATGGGAGGGAGTAGGGCACTCTCATGAAGTAATCTTGTATCATGAAGTCCTGGCATATCTGAGCATGGTCAGTAATCCATCCCCACCACTCCTGAGATAAAACAAAGCGAGTGCTCTCAGTCACAAGGTGGAATGTTGGCTGATTAGGAGTGTGTGTGTGAAACAGTGCAGTAAATGCTTGCACCTGTTTGGTAAGTGTATGGATTGTGCTGTGCTGGTGGTTTGCTCACCCTACTTACTAAACATCTCTTAAGTAAGGTGCGCCTTCAAGATTTTTATTATTTAATGATTGGGTGTTCTCAACAGGCAACTAGTAGCATAACTCACAAGGACATTTTGAGGGGGAAAAAATGGGAGAAGGAATTCCTCGTTCTCATCAGAACCGGTCTGTTACCCAGGTACCTCAAGATCCAGATGCTGAAGACCATGAATTTTCAAAAGCATCACCTTAAATCTTTGAATGTCTAAAATATGTTTGACCTATGGCCCTAAAACTGTTCTGAAAATAGGATATAGGTAATTGTGAAATTTCACTTCTAGTGGATCCTAACCATATTTGTCCTGTGTCATCAATCTGGTGCATTCTGTAGTGTGTATTTTGAGCTACCAGTGCACCAAGGGACTTATGTCCCAATCTTGCTCCCTCCTGCATACTGGGATGTATGTGGGGAATTTGGTGGATCAGAACCAGCAGCAGATAAAAGAAAATGCTGATACTCAAAATCAATGTTGTTCAAATCCTTTGCATTTTCAAATCCCATTGCAGCTCCCTGTGCAAACACGCTCACATGAAGACTGTCAGTCACTGAAGTAAATTAGCTGTGATTACTACATTTACGTGTTAAAAGTAAAAAAAGGGGAGCTCCCAATAAAGTCCTTTCATCATAAAGGGATTTTAGAAATTTCACACCATATCCTTCTTGCAGGACCTTCATGGAGGCAGTTTGGCATAGCCACAGACAGCAAAAGTAGCAAAAGTAGTATAAAAATTTTATAATTTTTCTTTTATAAACACTTGGGACTAACACAGACTGTTCACTGTTCCTGGCAGTGTTCTGCAGTTGTGAGGAAAGAGTTTCTTTTTGCTCTGACATTCTTCTGTGATGTAAAAATCCCACTCCCTCTTTTTTCCCCTTTTTTCTTCCCCCCTCCCTTTTTATTTTTAATTGGGGGCAGGGAGTCAGAGAGGATGGGAGATGGCTCTGGCTGCTGAACATTAATTAATCTATGGGATTTGGTTTCCACAACAACCAGGCCCCTTAATGTCAAACATGCCTGGAGTGTGCATAGTGCCACTGGGAGCTCTATGACTTGTGCCTGCCTTTCCTGAAGCAATGCCACAAAAATGTGCTGGGTTTTATTTTTGGCTGGGTTTTCCCATTTTTATCCTTGTAGTCCCTGCTTGGTTTGTGCTATCAGTGTCAGCATTTCAGTGTTTTGCTCATGCATGGCTGATGCAGAGCTGGAGAATGGCTGCATATGAAAGCTCTGCTTTCTGGAATTCAGGCAGCTCCCATTTCCTGGTTTCCAGTTTCAACTGAGAAATTCCTCTGGTGCTTCAATTCAATATGTGCTCTTCAGAATTAATTGCATATTAGTCATTTAGTTAATTCAGTATTCCTTGCCTGAGTGTACTGTGAAGTAATGAGGAACTGTTTGGAAATGCTGAATTATGTTACAGGTTTAATTCTGTACAAGAGTACTTGGAGAACCATAGAAAGTTTTAGGTCGAAAGGGACCATTAAAGATGCAGGCACTGGGAATGATCCAACAACAGTTCTAAATAATATACTAGATATAAATACCAGAAAATGTGGATGCCAGTTTTTAATTTCTCATTTTTCATCATTAAGAACTTTTATTTTCTGTTTTGTCTCCCTCTTCCATTGGCAAATAATTATATTTTTGTCTACTTGCCTGTCTGTTTGCACTGACAGAGTGTTGTTAAATGGCCTTAGAGTAAATAAAAGTGAACATTTCAGCAAATATCTAAGCTGGTGCCCATGGCAACACTGATGTATTGTTATGGAATAGTAGAGAGATAACAGATCTGTGTGAATACAGTAGCTCTTTCTAGCCCTCAGGAACTGCTGGGGACCCAGAGTACTGACATGTCTCAGCTTCAGATCAAAGGCTGGAATGGAAGTTCAAAACCAAGAGGGGTGAATTTACAAAAGGCCCACATGCACAAAAACTGGTTCTCACAGCCCTGGGCAGCCCTTGGGAAGGACACATTTCTCCACCAGTAACATGCCAAGAATTTACCCAAAAGTGAGGGGAGCAACAATTGGGAACACAAGTGCAAGAAGCATGCCTGTATTCTCAGCTAGTAGAAAGTGCTGTTTTAGAGAGCCAGCTAACAGAGCTTTAGTACATTTTTAGTGTTGCCTTCCAAATAAGAACAAGTTACTTGGTGCCTTCGAGTCAGATTCCCTGGTCAGACGTGCTGTGCTCTCCGTGCAGCAGGACATGCTGACTGGCACGGGGGAGGTGCCGAGGGCACACACGGGCACGGACGGGCGAAGTTCCGGATAAAAACGGCATCGAAGCTCTGCTGGCTCAGCCGCGGTGCTCAGCACGTCTGCAAGCCAGCCTGACTCCGCTCGTCAGAAATGTTGGGTGTGCAGCTAACGTGACTTTGCGTAGCTAAAGCAAACAGATTCTGTCTGCTAATGCTGCTCTTTTTTTCCCCTGTGGAAATACAGCCCTGCACTGAAACAGTTTCATGGCAGCTGATTCAAAGTCCTCCAGGCAGGTCTATTCATCATTTATTTTGCTGGAGGTGGGAGCAGACCATAAATTTATTACATCTGACTCACATTTTTCCCTGAGAGAAGCCTCAGAATAAAGCTTTGTGGAATACTCCCAGCATCTGTTTTTGTTGTACCAGCAGGAAAAGAATGGAAGGATAGCAAAAGGGAGTCAGTTGTATGTTCCTTTTCTGCTGCACCTCAAGGAAATGTCCAAAACTCAGTACCTAAAGGAGCACCAGAATGTCCCTGGGTAGCAGAGGGACAGTGCCCAAAAGGAGGCAAATTAACATGGTGTATTTTCCCCTTTATATTGATTCTGTGGTATGAAACATGCAGTCAATGTCATGGTGTCAAATAGTCCTCTGGCAAGAAGGTTCTCGAGTTTTTAATTCCTTTCCTTTTTAAAAAAAAAAAATCAAGACAGTTGCTTGTTTTGTTTTTAGCGTATAAACACATTTATACTTTCAAAGTAACTCAGTGTCCTCATTGTGTCACTAAGGCTTCAAAATGAGTAGAAGTCAGATTCCCTGAAGTGACCTCCACTTCTCTGTTTACAGACCTTGGGTCCTACAATTAAATTTCTGATTTTTTATTATACCTACTTAGTATAAGCATAAGTATAACCCTATTTATAACCTTGTAATTTTGGCCCGATTTAGGGATATTTGCTTGCAGTGGAAGTTCCATTAAACAAGTGGTTTCTTCATCTGGAAACAGAACTTCAGTGACAAATGCCTAAGTGACTGCAGGTGATACCAAGTGTTTAATTAGAATCCAATATTCTGTGCCCTCATAATCATGATAATACCCAGAAGTAAACCCAGATTTCTATTTCCAAATTACTTTTTTGGCTCACCCTTAGCTGCAAAAAATGAAAGCCCTGACTGTTACAGGCAGTAAAGGCAAACTGGTAACAGAAGGTTTCATTCCCTCTCAATTTTCTCTAAGAATTTTTAACCTAAGGTAATTAATGTTAATCAGTCTCAACCATTTTGGAGCCAGGAGAGGTATTTCTGTGGTGTGTTTCTCCTCCCTATGAAAACCTTTGGAACAGTTCTGGCTGTTGTGGGCCTCTGAAATGCCCTTTTATTTTGAGCTCCGTGTTGACGATACTAACAAAGAAGTTGTTTCTTTTGCCGAGGAATTAAAGCATCCAAAGCCTTCTCCCTGGGATGGTGGCTGTGCGGGAACACTTCTCACATGCTGTGCTGGAGTTCATGGGTTCCCTTCACTCAAAAGGGCAGGTCGTTTGCAGGGACCTCATGCCAAAAGCATGACACAAACTCTGAGGTTTACCTCTCAGCAGGGATGTAGGAAGCAATAAAAGTTTAATGGGAATAGTTTGGGACAGAGCCTGAGAAATAATCTGGAATTCTTGTAAGGTGTTTAAACCTTGTCTGGAGCCTGATCCAAACTGATGCAATGAAAAAGCAGTCAGTGCTTGCAGCCCCTTCATAATTCCCCTGCCCATGCTACTTCTCTGGTATTTTTGATTTAGAGAGGTCATAGAGCACTTAGTGATGTGCAGTGAGAATTTTTCCACCATTCTTGACAAAATAAAACTCAAAAGGCCTTTCTGTACCCAGCTGGTCCACAGGCACTTGTCCCTGTCTCTGATCCAAACACTGGGAATCAGTGTTCTCCCAGTACCAGGAGCACGTGGCTCTCCCTGCTTCAATGCCCAGAGTCCCCATAAACAAAACAAAATTATCTTAGCACTGACAGAAAAAGTCTCTTTGCATCCGTTCCCTGTATCCCTTGGTGTGACAAGTGGCAGTTTAGGAACTGTTACCCTTTTTTTAGGGCTGCAGGCACAAAACCCCATGGCCCATGCTCACGTTAGTGAGGCTTCTCTGAAGCTGGTGGAGTCATGAGAGACTTGTTGGCCTGGGCATTAGGACATGAAACTGAGCCAGAGGCAGGGTGACATCTGTGAATTTTTTAAGATCAATTTTAATTTTTAATTTGAACATTTCCACCCTTGTTCCTGTCTATATGGACTTTATTTTTCTCCGTGCTGCTGAAGAATAGCTTGGGGCCTGTGTTGTTAATGTTTAAAAAAAACACCCCTTCTCTCCCTTTATCTTCCAGTACTCTGGTAATGGTGAGAGGTTCATGGTGCAAAGTCATCTGCTGGCACATCTGACTCTTGTGGCAGGCAGTGCACAAGGCAGATGTCTGATCCCAGATACCAAGGAAATCTGGATGCTGCAGCCTGGCACCTGCTGTAATTGCTGGAGGAAGCAGGAGGCAGTTCCTCAGCACTCCTGGTTTCTCAGGGCTCGCATTAGGGCCTCTCCAAAGGCTGCTGATGCCAGCACAGGGACAGGATCCCTACCTTTTCTTAAAGCAAGGGAGCTGCTGCATGAAAAGGCTTCTATTGTCAGCCCCTCCATTAAGCTGCTGAGCACAAAAAGACTTCTGTTCACTTCCACAGCACTGAATTAGCAACCGCGGGCAAACCCAGTGCCTGACGTGAGCAGGGCACTGCTGCTGCTCCAGCAGGGTCAGGGGCAGCTTTCAGACTGCTGAGGGGGCAGTGCCAGCTGTGCTGTGCTGCATCACAGGGAGCCTGGTTACAGGGAATGCCTTGCTTATCCCAAGCTGTGAATCCCAAGGGGCACAGACAGCTCCGTTGTGAACGTGGCTGTGGAAGGAAATGATGAAAAAAATAATTTCTCTGTGCTGAGAAGGGGTGAGGATGGCGTCTGCCAGGTGTTGGTGCCCAATTGACCAGTCATGCTTTAGAGTTTCCACCTTTGGCAGAGGTGAACCCAAGATGTGAAGTTTTGGCCTAAATCCCCTGAGACAGCTGCTCTGAAAGGTCTCCACCCCTCATTGCTGCCACAGGAGTTATGGAGTGTCATGTCCTTCAAAGTCACAGAAAGATATAAAAGAAGAAATACTTTCTTCTCATGACAGAGAGGAATCCTGTGTGATTAAACATAACATGTAATCCTTAGGGTCAAGAAATGAAGCCTTCATAAATCCTGCTCTGGCTTTAGCTTACATGAAAGATTGGTGAGAAAAATGCCATATATCCTTGTTCCCTTGGCTGTAGTAGATACAGCCAAAGTTGAGGTTTAAAAACTGATCCTAAATGAGACCAAGGGAATGAACTCCTTAACTCAGTGTTTGTACACAATAGATGTTTGTTTGTGAAAGGGTCCACTGCTTTCAACCTTTCCCACAGCTCTTGGGAGCCCAAGGCATAGGAAGAAAACCCATCATTGACAACAGAGCTGGAGCTGAGCTAATCTCATCTCAAATTTCATTGGTGTTTGCCTTCAGGAACATTTGAGGAAGCTCAAAATTGTGATGCATGAATCCAGCATAGGTCAATTGCACAGGAAGTATTTGGCCAGGTACAGGGTCCCAGGGAACAGCTGGAGCTGTGCTAGGAGGTGTATGGCTGAATATTAGGAAAAGATTCTTCACCAAAGGGTGGTCAGGCACTGAACAGGCTCTCCAGGGCAGTGGTCATGCACCCCAAGCCTGCCAGAGCACAGGGAGAGCTCTCAGGCACGTGGTAGGATTCTTAGAGTGGTCTTGTACAGAGCCAGGAATTGGACTTGATGATCCTTATGGATCCCTTCCAACTCAGGATGTTCTCTGAACTAGTCAGAATTGGGAAGGATCTTTGAAAATGAAAACGAGGTGAACTGTATTTTGCTTTCCAACAAACACTGATAGTCCAAGGAACAATGTCCAGAGGCCTTTGAAAATAGACTGCTAAGGCAGAAAATTTCTGTAACTCATTTGTGTACTTCCAAAGCCTTGAGTGAATCCCCATCCAGATGCAGCAGAGAGAGCATCCAAGGCAGTGCCAGAAAACCCTGAAAGATATTGATACCCATCAATACCAACTGAGTACACCTAGAGGCGGAAAAATACTTTCCAAATGTTGTTTTGTTTTAAGTTAGAAAAAGTTTGTGCCCACTCATTCACACAGCTGGACTGGAAATAGAGTTCCCATCTTTCCATTTTCAACCAGCCACTGCCTGAATCATAAAAAAACCCCCAACAAATAAATTATTCCATGTTTCTTGGTCAACTGAAATTCGGAAAAGAACAACAGGAGCAGAACAAGAACAGCTTATCCAGGACACAGCTTGTTAACATCCTAACTGGTATTCAAGCATAATATTAATTTTTCACACTTGCATTAAAAAATCCCACCAAAAAAAGTCAAACCCAAGTGAAGAATGATTCCTGCTGATAAGAAAATCACTGTGCTTAAATTCATTAATAGAATAGGCTGTGGGATACATTTCAAAGCATGGGGTGAGAAATAAGCTCCCAAATCCCATTAAGAAATAACAGGATTTATGTGCATTCCTCCCATATATTAACTTTCCCCTCTGGAAATGTCTTGTGCTGAGCTGGTGCCATTTTTCAGGCAGGTGCGGTGTTTTGCAGTTCCCACAGGCTCACCAGATAATCTGCCAGCCTGAAAGGCATTCCCCATTCTGTGTCAAGAATGGGGATTTTCCGAGGCCGGGCTGAATGAGGAGTTTGGCTGACAAATGCCGTGGCTGGCGCTGGAGCGGGGCTCAGTCACACATTCTGCAGCGATGCCGTAACAGCTCCGGCCCGCCACATCCGCCGCTCCCGGATTTCAACCCGGCCCGCAGAGATCCGGCACATACCGGGGTTTAACAGGTTGGGAGTGGGGCATTGGCTAAACGTGGCATGCAGAGATACCATTTGTGAGCTGAAATCTTCAGGGAATTGGTTTGTAGGATCAGCAGGGTCTGAAAATTTCCCAATACCTGTGGAGAACTGACCCCTGAGAGGGAGTGCTCACGGTAGCCATATGGAAGTTTTTACCTTGGTTTCCTGTTGAGCTTGTAAGCAGCATTTATTTTCTGTATCATGGTAGTGGCAGCAGGATAAAGGTAAAAGGTACAACCCCTTTAATGCTGTTTATGAGTATAATAAAGAATCTGCTCCCAGGTGGTTGGAATTTATAGTTGTGATACAGCCACGAGATGTAAGTATAAAACCTCAAACGTGGGGATGGGTGAAGAGTGAAGCAGGAGTGAGTCTGCATATGCAGCAGGGAGTTTACTACCTCATACAACAATGATGTTGCTTGAGATTTATGCATCATTTAATGCTGAATTTTAAGATGTTTACAATGGCACAAAATTGCTGGAATAATTGTGCCCATGAAGGCTTGCAGTAGTGCCGCATCCAGTATTGCTTTCTTTTAAATTTTTTTCTGTAAAAATACATGTTCTTTAAAGGAATGCTGCATTTAGAAAAGTGGATTGGTCCTCAGTGTCAGATCTCATGTTTTCATACATTGATTGATGACCAGTCTTGCTAGTGGACTGAGACAGACCCACTTTTCTCAAATGCAGTCTCATAGAAACTGGGAAATGAGCTGATGGAATCCAGACCAAAGATCTGGCTGTTTTCCAGGGTCAAATACATGGCAAGACACATTCCCAGTTTCAAGAGAGGGGCTTGAAACATAGAAAGAAATGTGAAACATTTGGACAGTGAGGGTGGGATCATGAGGGGAATCTTCATTTTCTCAATGGTCCTTCTCCCCTCCCTCCTGCCCTGCTCCATTTGGTGTTTGCTTAAAAGTAGTTGCCAGTATTTGTTGAACAGTGTCAGCACAGAAGGGATGCAGCCACTGACCTGACTAAAAGGCAACAGCAAAAGGTTAGCAGAATTAGTCTTGTACTGCAGACTTGTATTAATAGTTGTATTGTGGGGTTGTTGGCACAAACTCTGCAATTAAATAAGTTGTTGGCACTCTTCCCTAGGTTAAATTACTATGGCTGTTCCCCCTGCTTGCAAGTCAATGAATACAACACTTTTGGGGAGGCAAGTTCAAACATTTTTGTTCTTTGGGGATTCTGCACATTTCTGGTCTCAAGCTAAGAGGTTTCTGCTGGCTTTCCAAGCAGACCTCTGTTGTTCTGTCTCTGCAAACAGCCCGTGCACACTAATGCTGGAATAACCAAGCAGGGAAGGAGGTGGGTGAGGGAAAGACACCACAAAAGACTGATGGAGAAACAAATGCCCTTAGAAGACGTCCTTGCTTTCTCTTCTGCCCAGATCCACAGATGTTTCTTAGCACTGGGCTATTGTTGGAGAGGATTAGTTTTCCATCACAGCTTCATCAGGGGCAACTTACCCTTTTTGCTAGGCCAAAAACATATGGAGGGGAGGGACTCCCTGCTTCTCCTTGCCCATAAGTGCAGAGCAGCCCCTTTTCCCAGCCCAAGGCCCTCTTCCTGCTCCTGCTTTAGTCAGTGGCAGCAGGGGTCCCCACACTCTGTGCCATTCTGCAAGGGCCTCTCTCAGCAATACACCTCCACAGTTGGAAAAACTTTGGATTTCCAATTTATTAACAGTTCTTTCTACTTTGAGAACAGAAGTTCTTGCACTTCTTTCTGAGTCTGCCTCTAATGCAACACCGTGACCTGCCAGCAGCACCTGTGTCTTCACCTGTTCACTAAGGGGAACATCCAAAAATTGCTCTTCCCTCCACGTAGTCCAGTCCTTTGGGGTAGCAAGCTGTAAACTTCAGGCACAAGAACAGTAGGTGCTTCCATCTCCCTTTTCCCATGGCCAGTGTGGAAAGGCAGCAAGACTGTGGGGAGACTGTGCTCTGTATAGTCTGAGCTGAGAAACCTTTACAGAGAACATCCAAGGTTTTTAAGAAACTGGTGCTATGCAGAAAAATGTCTGGGCACAACTTAGGGTGTGTTGGAGTGTGTCACCCCTTGGATGGGAGACTTTGCAAGGCAAAGAGAAATGACACAAAGTGTCTCAGTCTGTGGTTCTGCTCCTGCTGAGTCAGTGCTGAATCGCTGACCCCTCGGGGTTTGTGGGGAGAGGGTGTGATAGCACTGCTCTGTGAGACCTTCTGCCTTTGGTGATGAGATATTATAGAAGCTCAGGCCGTGGCACATTGTACTAGGGAAAAATGTGATGCCACAAGCTAAATTCTGGTCGGGATAAATTACATGCCAACAGCAACATTATCATCTTGATTTTTCCTGAGTCACATTAAGCCCTCTTTGTAATTCACAGGGGGTTGTAGTCTGCCCCTCTACTTTTCATGACCAGTTGTAGACCAAGCACAATCCTCAGTCAAATGTCTTTGGTTGGTTGCTGACTCTTTCGCACTCCAGAGTGAGTCCGCATCTCTTTGGGGTAATTTGAAAATGGGGGTAGTATCTTGCCATTTCCAATGGAAGCATCATCTTCCATTATGCCTGTGGCCATGGCATTCCCCAGTGACTGGAAGAGAGCAAATCAGTCCAGTGGCAATTGGAGCTGAGTTGGCTTCCTGCATCCCTGTGGGATATCATTGGCCAGCTTCACAGCAATACCTAGAAATCTGCAAGGTGAGTTTACTGTGCCAGAGGATGACTTTAAAGTACTTCCTGTCAAGGAAGTTCAAGGCAATTACCTCTGTATCTGCTAAAAGTTAGGAATGTGGGAGCTAGGTAAGGAAGCTAAAATTAGAGACACCTTTCTGCATAGGAGAGGTGAGAGACTGGGCCTTTCTAAGCTCTGTAGCTATCCCTGCAAATTCCCTAGCCAAAAAAAAAAAAAAAAGCAAAAGAGAAAGAAAAAACCAAGATGAATAAAAGAAAGTGCAGTGGTCTCATAGCTGCTCAACAGGCAACCCTGAGATCCTTCTGGCAAGAGCAAGTGAAGCTGAATTTGTCATTGTTTGGCTTGTGTCACCCAGCTGGTCGGGTCAGAGAGCTTCTCTGACCTGAGCCCGCGAGTGATGGACAGGTCTGTAGCGGGCATTATCACAACATAATCACACGGAGTGAAAGGAAAGCCCTGTGTGCCTTTCTTAACTTCTTCTCTCCCTGTTCCCCAAATCTTTAGGATAATACATCTTTTCTTATTTTACTCTGAATCCGTTAATGCTTCTGTTGTGTAATAAGGTTTTCACAGCAAAATATGGCCTGGAGAGTAGTAAGTGGAATTCTTCCAAGGATCCCCAAAGATCTGTAAAGATTCTGTTGCACTGCTAAAGGAAGCATTAATCATGGTCAGAAATATTTCCTGCTGGGTTGTAGTGTGCTTTCTGATTTCCTCTATCCCTCAGGCACTAGTGGAAATTGCATCTGATAAGGAGTGGGGGGGAGTTTGCTGGTTTAAGTTAGCTGAATTTGGTTTGGAATGGAGCAGAGGGTCTGTAAGTTCTTAGTGGTATTACTGCTCTTGGCAAGACTAACAGCAGCCAGGAAGAAAAATGCTGGAAACCCAAAGACCCTGGTCAGGAGGAGAACAGAGGAGGAATTCTGTTGGCCTGGGGGCTTATGAAATTCCTTTTCTCTTTCGGGATATCTGGATATATGTGTGTTGCTGGCTTGGAGGCAATGTAGGAGGAGACGTGTGTTTGGAGCAGGCAGTGTCAGGAGTTTGGTTATTCACTTGGATTTTTATTTACTCACAGGATATTGACCATGGCATGTATATTACTTTTTAATACATGGAAAGCTTAAGGAAAATTGAACTATGTAATATTCTTGGTTTTGTGGCCTGTATACAGAGACTGGTTCTTGTGGACCTTGAAACAAAATCATGGCAAGATGGAAAGACTAAAAAAAATGAGGGACTCATCCTGAACTGACAAGTTTTGTTTGACTCTGTATAATAAATGCAGGTGAACTTTGAAATGAAAATGATCACCAAGACCAAACCTGAAGTATTCTACTTTAAAAATGTCACAATTTCAAGTTTCAACCCTTTAAAGTTATTCCTTCTTCCATGTCTTTTAGGGATCAACACCCCTTACTGCATTTAACCTGTATGTGGAAGCAACTTTGTTCTTGCCACTGGAATCAATATGGCTAAATAAGGATGCCCCACTCTTGTCTTTTAAACTAAAGCTCTGCTTGAATGTGGAGTAATTTAGCTCTCATCCCACCTATGAATGACATTCCTTATTATCTTTGGGGCTTATTTTGACCTTTTGTCTTCTAGTGAAATGGAGCTGAACCTTGCCAGAATCCCCCTTTAAGACTTTTTCTTCATAGCACAAGGGATATCTTGAGCTCCTAGGAAAACTTACATAGTGAGGCAGAATTTTCATAAAGGAATGGATGTGATGATATCACTGGATATTATTCCTGTCCATGTCATATTTCTAATGGAGAAAGATATTTTGCTTTCTTTATTATTACTGGTAATTGAAGCTGAGTGAAAAATGGATTTTCAGGTCACTGGATGTTAAAAAAATATTTGCACTTGTTTCAGATGGTTTGTTTCAATAACATTTTTCGTTTTGACAATTCCTAGAGGTAGCTTCAACTACTAAAATCAAATCAAATAATGACATGCTAATTTAAATTGAAAATTATAACTTTCTGTTTTAAAAAGTGACCTTCAGGCTGTTTCCTTTTTAATTAATATCTTGTCACAATCTGTCTGTGTTGGGAAGTGTTTTCACTATTAGCATGACACCAACTGGATTTAATCTCGTAAGTCACTTAGGCATTAGAAAAATTGTTGAGCAGTCTTTAAAGCAAAATTGATGAGAACTGGATTTGCAGGAACACTCAGTGTCCAGGAAGGTTTTCCTGGTCCTCATATGAACACTCATAAAAAATCTGGCTTTCTCACTCAAGTTCCCTGTTGGCAACTGCTCTTATTTATTCACACCCAGAGCTGTCACCCGTGATGCCTTTCTACCCAGAGGGGACACTGTGGCCCTCTGCCCATGAATGCTGCAGTGCAGAGGCAAGGAAAGCCATCCTGTGATGGCCACCATCCCCAGGTCTGTTAGGGGGACTGGAGGTCCCTCTGCCTCAGCTAAAAAGCTCCGCTCTAAGCTTGTGCAGAGCTGGGTAAGGCCAGCAGTGTGTGCTCAGCATCTGTGTTTAACCTCCCCACACAGCCCTGGCTGCCCAAACCTTGTTATTTCAACTATTCCAAATAACTTGTGAGATTTGTCTTTAAGTCTGGCAATAGCACTAATCCAGGCAAAGAGGTTTTGGTAGTGTAAGACCTTGTCAGTGGAGCAACTTATGAGAGTGAAGCAGCTTTTCTTAAAGCTGGTATGTGCACACCGATCCGGTACTCGTGTGCGGTGTGAGCCATTGGCTTTGTGCACCCTGGAAGTGTCTTTGTGGTCCTTTCCAACCCAAACCTCTTGGTGCCATGTGGGTTACAGGGATCCAGGCACCCAAATGTACCTGTAGCTTGCCACACCTTGCTGGACTTTACTGGCCTGGTGGAGCATGCTATGGAGATGAGAAGTACCTGTGCCCAGCAGAAGCCTGGAGCAGCAATGTCGGCTGGGAGGTCACGAGATTTGGTGTTTGTGCCCACCCTTGTTCCCAGTCCAGCGTTGCTGTGGCTGTAATTCCCAGAATGTGAGGCCTCAGGAGCTGCCTCAGAGGCGGGATTGCCTTGGCTGAGGAGCCGTGGTGGCTCTGCCCGCCTGGGCAGCCCCGGGGTTAACTGGGGACAGCTGCTGCTCGAGGGCGCCGGCTCCGCGTTCCCTGCCCGCGGCACATGGGAACAGGCGGGATGGGTTCGAGGGAGCTGCGATGGGTCCATGTGTGCTAATGAGGCCCAGAGGTGCTGCCAGCCAGGCCTCTGCAAGGGCACTTTGCACATGAGTGCACCAGGAATGCACCAGCTATTCAACAGTAATAAGTTTTTATAAGCACACGTTTCTGACCATGTCAAATTTTGTACCCATTCAGCTGCTAAAATCCATGGAATTTGACACTGGGGAAACAATCACATTTGAGAAGAGCTTGTACAAAGGGGAACTCACATTGCTTCCCAGCTAGAGCCTGAGCAGTTGATTGGCTTTTCTAACACAATATCATACATTTATTCCTTAAGCAAGATTAAAACTTTAGAAGAAGAAAGATTAGTCAGCAAGATTAGAATAGAAAACATTCTTAGAGAGTTATATTTTCCAAAAACAATCATCTGCTCTCCACAACTGCAAAAGTAAAAGGACAGTTTTTTCTTCCAGTTTTGGATAGCAGAGGTCGACAAACACACAAATGGGAGCTAGTCCGTTCTCAGCTTAGAAATTCCATTATTTTCTCTAATATTGCGAATTGTGGTTAAAGTAAAACACACTCAAGGGTGTGATTAAGATGAGCAAGCAGGAAAGAATTATGTTCCTAGAAGTCTTGCTGTCCCAATACCCAGACAACAGCAGCAGATACCGATGTGCCCAAGGGGTTTTCACCCTGAAATGAGGGGAATGCTGTATGTTCTCCATTAGAAAAAAACACAGAATCTAAATCATGGAAAATCACTGGTGAGAGAGACCCAGTAAGCATCAGGGAATGACAGCCATCACCACTGCCCTAGCAATAAGGTGTCATCCTTGTCAATGACAAAGAAGGCTCCTAAATTGGCTCTCTTTTCATTTCTGGATGAAGTGTTGAAGTACAGGAGATGAAATCTTATTTCCCACACTGCTGGTCTGATATCAGTTTACCACAATAACTGCTCTCTGGAAAAATAAACATTAGCTCAGCAGAAGGCAAACTGCAAACCACAAAGAGATGGAATATTACGGAAATGGTGAGCAGTCACTTGAGCTTGCACAGGAGCACTTAACTTTCTCACCCCACGGGCTCAGGTGAGGTGAGAGGAGTCCCTGGGACTCATTAACCACAGAT
Organism: Cisticola juncidis; assembly: GCA_013400215.1. NCBI lineage: Eukaryota > Metazoa > Chordata > Aves > Passeriformes > Cisticolidae > Cisticola > Cisticola juncidis. Next base: position 374,090 of record VXBR01010363.1, read on the forward strand.
CCATTGTTCATTGGAAGCTTTTGCTGTGGGGTGATCGATACTTCAAAATCTGTGTGGGAACTGATGGGAGATTAGGAACAAATAAAAGTGAAACCAGCTTACAGACCTGATCCTTTCTGCACTGTGGCTTTGGGCAGTTTAATTCCTGGGCAGTGAGGAAAGCAGTGTGGTTCAAGAGAAGGAGCCCTGCAGCAGGACCAAGGAGCTGCTGCTTACAAGCCAGTCTTGCCTTGGGACCTCTCACTTGTGCCCTCTTTTACCTAACTTCTGCTTTGGGGCCGTTTGAGCTCTTCCTGCTGGCACACAGGGGATGCAAAACAAGAGCAGATAATGCAGTCTTAGTTGTAGGTGATGGACCATGAGAATAAGATAGACACAAAGGGTTTTTAGGGTGCTGCACAACAAGGGCTTTGAAGAAATACCCTTGAGTGCCTCTGTGAGGGGTGTGATGAACCATCACAGTGGGAATCTGCTCTTGCAGTTGTCCTGTGGTAAGCCTGGAAAGAGTGAGTGAGGTGTCAGCAATGTTCTCCTGCTGCACCCTGACATAACTGAAGCAGAATTTTAAAGTGTGAAGGATGAGCATTATTATTTGCCTGGAGAAATGGAGACATGACAGCAAAGTCATCCAAGGACAGCCCTTGGGAGTTGTCCAATATCCCAAACCTGCGCTACGGCATCAAAGAACATTTTTTGTCTGGGCTGTTTCTCTCTCAGCAGCAAGGGAAATAACCTCTCTCCTGCCCTGATACTCCTTTGCTTCACACCTCCCCTGCCTTTTCCAGGCCACAACTGGACTTGGAATTAGCTACTGACGGGAGAAAGAGAAGGGAGTGCTGTGCCTGACCTATGGAGAGGGGACCTTTCATAGGACAGAGTGTCCAGGCCTTAGGAAATAAATTATGATGACATTTTTTCTTTGAGTTCTGAAGAAAAACTTGTATGATGCTGAAGAGCCATAGGACCTCTTTCTGGTTCAATATTGCCTTCTCCATCATTCCCAAGAAAGCTCCTTGATTCATCAAAATCACCAGATGTAATGCATGGAGCAATTATTTCCAGAGGCCAGTTCTTTAGCTGACGTAAATAAAAGTGTTTGTCATGCTGGAACAACAGCAGGATCTCAGCTGAGAAATTGCCTTGTGTTTTTCTTTCACTGGAGTGAACAATGTGTCCCTAAGATACAAAACGAGATACTTGAGCATATTGCTCTATCACAAGGAAAACACTCAGGAATTCAGGTAGGCAGGGGTAGGCATAAAGCTCAGTCACAGTGTTCAGCATCTTGGAACAAATGTGTTTCCACAATAGGAAAATCTGCATAATGAAGGGTAATATACAAGAATATTTTGGGGAGCTTGGCTCTATGTATTTCATGGCCTTCGTTCCCTGCACAGTGAACCGTCCACATTTAGTGAATCCTCTGCCCAACTTCTAAACCTTCTGCTGAGGTAATGGAGCTAGACAATGCCAGACCACTAGATATTAAAAGTTGGTCTGTGTTTTTGGACTGATAAGAGAAATGTTGTGTTAACTGCTTTCCTATTGTATAATCTGTATGCATTTATTTATTCATTGTCAATCAAATAGTCAAATTCTGATTTCAAAAGTAGTACTTTGAAATTTGCAAAGAATTGTATTGATGGGTCAAGCTTCAGTACTTAACTCCAAACATATTTCACCTGTCTGCGCTTGGCAACCTGGGTTTTTATATATTGATTTCTTCTCTGTGCTTCCTGAATGAAACAAGCTTTTATGGGCCTATGAGGTACAAGCAGACACCTAAACATATTGTGAGCATTTCAGTGAAAGTCCTTGCTGGAAACAGTAGTTTACAAAGCAAAGCACAGGGCTGCAGTTTCGCCAGTGTTTTACTTTTTTATTGGGCTAGGGAGAAGCCATATTTGGAGCTGCACTAAACCTGCAGGTTCTTTGGCTGTGTTTCAGTCTGCCTTCCAGTCAAACTGGCATTTGTCTCCCAGTTCCAGAAATGTTACAGTGATGATGATATGTGAAATGGAAACAAGACAATTAGCGCTTCAGACACGCCAAGCTGGCACTGGAACCAACTTACCTGAACTCCAAGGGAACAAATCTGATGTGGAGGCCATTCAGTGTAAACAGCAGTCTCAAAAGAGCAGCAAGCCTTTATTTTCTGATCATGGTGGGTTAACGATTGCTTGTTAGTCCCAAGGTGTTCTCTCCTTCTCCACATCCATTCCTTTGGGAAAAGGAACGGGGTTTGCCCTTATTACTCAGATTAAGAGTTTTGACTGTGAAGTGATGAAGCATATGCTGTGAGTTATCACAGCTTAGTTGGCAAGTGGCTGAGCAAAATTGTTCAGGGACTGTGAGCACAGGAATGGATGATAGGAGCCTTTTCATTTATTAATCACTTTATTTTGTATCTAAAACTCTGCCAGCTGAAAAATAACCAACTCTGGAAAATGGGCACGTAGAACACAACATGGTCAGCTCATAGCTTGGTCATGATATCCGTGTTTTACTGCTTGTACTTTGGGAGGCTGTGCCAGGATTAATGACTCTGGACAATGCTGAGAAAGTGTTCATTATATGCAGAAGTTTATTAGATTAACTGACTAGGAGACATTTTGTGGAGATGTTTGCTGGGGTGCTGCCAATCCCATGTTTTAAACAGACTATTAAGTGTTTTCAGTTTAACTACAAAAAGTACATCACCAGTAGCAGCTGGATGCTGAAGGGAAAAGATTAAACTGAAGGTGGGATTGTTATTTTTAATATTTTTCCCCAAAAAAGAAAAGTTTTGTATTGGTTTATGCAGGAATTAATTACTCATGAACCTGTGTTATCATGCTGAATGTTCACACATTTAACACATTTTTAGCTGTATCCTAGAAGTCTTCCAAGACTTACATCCCCTGTAGTCCAAGGAGATGGAGGTGGCAATAGATACCTTGGATAGATGTGATAGCTGATGCCAGGAAGCTTGTAAACTCCCACAGCCTTGGAGGAGGAGAATGGTCATGGTTACAGACACCCATCAGCCATGCACAGCTGTCCTTGCACCAGGGTTACCCTTGCTGCTACTTGGAGGGGAGGGAGAAGGAGAGGATTTAAAACATTTTTGTTCATTAAAGTATGACAAAAGACCTTTTTCTGCCCAGGCATGCAGCCCACAAAGCTGTTTAGGGCCTGAAAGAATCAATTGAGGCGATCCAGAGGCAGCAGGACAAAAGACCTCGGGCAGTGTAATTAGCTAAGTACTTCATGCTGCTCCTTCAGTCCCCTCTCAGTTAATCAGTGAGGACAGGGATGGCTGGGTGGAAAACATCACTGAGATTGTGCACTGGCCACAGTCACCTGGGCTCCTCTGAAAGCTATGGCTGGCCTCTGGGGTTTATGTTCTATCAGTGATTGAAACCAGCTTCCCCACAGATGGACATCCAGACTTAGCGGTTCTTGTGACAAATGGTGACAATGCCAGTGGCAGGTAGAGAGGAGGGACTCCATCCCTGCGTTGCACACTGTGTAGCTCTGAAGACCAATACCAGCACAGAGTTCCATCTGCAATTCAATAGGGACCTCTAGGATCCAACAGGAACAGTCAAGAGGCCACCACAATTGCTGTGCTGTTTTCATAGTTGGTATTTTGGCTCTCCGTGCAACGAATGCATTAATCCTGACCTCAGTAAGGGCCAGAATGTAGGAGAGAATCAAACTGCTCAGGCTTTGTTCAAATCTGGGGGTCTGTCCTGTCAGCAAAAGGGAGATTCAACTGAAAGAGTCGGCTGGCTCTGCTCCTATTTCAGCTTGAGGAACAGATGATGTGATTTTACTGGTGCTCTTTGCAGCTTTTCAAAGAGCCAACACTGTACATTTTTAATTATTATGTTGGCAAGGGTGAGAGCAACCAGCAGCAGTTCAATATTAGTTTCCACAAAGTCTCTGCTGGGACAGCTGAAAACTCACACTTGCAGCCTTAGGGTTTGTTGTCCCATTTCCCTGTGGTTTTATTCTTCTCCTGACAGGCCCTTTGAACATGAGCTGGTCTTCAAAGCTCATCCAAGCTTTTCACAAGTTCAACACAGTCTGCTTTGATGCAGACAAGACAGTGCTTGGTTTTCACCAACTCATATAAAGACGCTTCTGCAGAAAGAAATGGTATCTTTAAAAATTTGGAAGCCTGGAGGAAGGAGAGGAACAGGAGCTGCTGGCCATCTGTAGCCATAGCAAAGGAAATATTCCTTCCAAGGCCTCTTACAGAGATTTTTTTTCCCTGAAAGATCCTTCTGTGTTGCGATAATGAGCGATATAGGGACCCCAGACAAGTGCAAAGGAGTGCTCTTTATTGCCAAAACCTGGCCTTTTTAAGCAGTTAGCTGGTTATCAGTTTACACAGTTTTTAAGGCACAACAAGCCCAAGCCAACCATCACCACAATGTGGCCATGCAGCAGTCACACAGCACATCTCTCATGTCTCTCACATCTCTCTGTTCCAGCTAAGTCACTCTCCCACATCTCCCTTCTAGTTAGCCTAAGTAACAGGCTGGAGCCATGTTACAAGACCTTCCCTTTATACTTTATATATTCCCTTCTCCCTCCCCTTACCTATCGGTAACACTTTGCTATAGGCTTCCTCCAAGCACCATGAAATGGAAAAGTCATATAATGAATTTAACAATGCGTGGGCAACTCCCTGGAAGGGTATTAATCAAACTAATTCCAAACAGAGCAGTGTCTGCCACAGGATTTCTGCTTTGAGTTTTCCAGTGTACTTTTTGTTCTTTCCTCTTGGAACTTTTAGGCAATCTTTAAGTTTTCTGGAGCTTGTTTGTCTCAAAGCTGTTGTTGCAAAATTGTTTACCAGAAAGGATATTGTCATCATTCACAGGACCTATTTTTAAATTCTGCCAAGATTCCTTAAATGAGAATGTTATTCCAGAGAACTGTACATCCCAGAGATGCTGCAGAGCGACTTGGAGCTGAAACAATTGACTGCATTCACTGAAGTGGTATGGAGACCATAGGGAAACAGTGTAGTTACCTTCACTGGAATTTGGCCAGCGTCCCAGCTACCACTAATGCCTCTGCTCTTACAGGAATGTCCTGGGATTTTCATTAATGTATAATTCAGCTTATAAAAACATGAGCCTGCTTCCTTATCCCCTGGAGCTACAGCAATTAAAGAAATGCTGTTTGGACTCTGTGTAGTGGCTGGCTTTAGCAGGCACATTCCCTTCCTTTCTAGTTATTCCTGCTCCTCTCCTTCCTCCTCCCACCCCGGGATGCAAGGGTAAAGTTTCCAGTGCATTGTGTAAACAGCATGAAGCAGAAATATGATTTTTTCAATGCTTAAGGCTGAAGCTAAGAAAACAGAAAAGGCTGTGCACTGTTTGGGTATGAAGGACTCCTTGTACCTGCATTCATCATCACCATGTGTCTGTGACAATACCTCCAGAACCTGGCTATATGCAAGAGGAGAGGAGGCCAGTGAGTCAAATGGCCTTCTCATGATGCAGGAGTTGGGGCTCATTTTGTCTCAGATATAAAACTGGAGTATGGAATCTTTGTAATCCAGTTCTTTCTTGACATCAAGGGCCTTTCACTGCTGAGAGCTGAACACATCATTTCACATCACCCTTGTTAGTGGGAATCTCAGAGCTGTTTGTCCTGTCAGTTTATTTTCAATGATATTTTTGGAAACAGAAGAGCAGCAAAAAAATAAAACCGAAAAAAGAAAATAAAGGGAGAGAACTGTGAGAAACCAGGAAAAGGGACCAAGGAGGAGAAGGCAGGAAGGGAATGTGTGCATTCAATTTGTGTTTGCAATGCTTTTGTGGGACTTGTCCCTGGCACAATATGGTAAAACAACAATTTGAAACTCTTCCTCTAGAAAAGCATTTACATGTCATCCTGGAGATGGGGGCAAGGTGTAAATCCCAAGCACGCAGGAAGGAGAAGACAGTGGACAATGTGCCTGGTGTTTTTACAGGTCTCTTTACCTCATCCATCTCCGTGGCACCTGACAGCTCTGGAAACTTGGACCTGCCTCAACCTGACCTGCAGGTGAATTCATCTGTGTGTCTACTGCAGCTAAAAATAGTTTTGCCAAAAAGTGTTTGGCTTGGTAAATGAATAAGCTTGGCAATGCAGGTATAAATTCCCCTCCCTAAAATGTCTGGGTAAGACGGTGCCAAGCAGGATGCGGCTACTTCAGAGGATTCAGGCAAAGAGAGGGATGGGTGCTGTGTGTGACTGTGAGAGTGGCTTCAGGGAGCACCTGTCCTCGTCACCCACATCTGAAGGGATTGTTGTAAAGGCAGGAGAGAACAAATGTCTTTATTCTCACACCCTGGCAGTTTTTGCATGATTATGTCCATATCTGCAGTATAAAATTAACAAGAAAGTTCCCGGAATGCTGTGAAATGCCATGCTAATCACTAGCTAAGCCTGCTCTTATCATCTTAGTTTCCAAATTGCTCCAGCATTCTCTTGAGCTGGTGAAAAACCCTCCCATGCAGGTTAAAGACATTTTTGCTGACATGTGGACAGGGAATGTCAGGGGCTTTTGGGCAGTAGTTCAAGAATTGACACAGAGCATGAAAAAGATTAATTCAGTGCTTGTTAATATGAATGTTAAATAATTTTTAGCAGCATAAGGTGCTTTCAGGACAAACTCATAGGGAATGTGCTCTGAGCCACAAGGTGAACGATACTATCAGGAAAATGAGACCCCAGAGATCATGTCTGGCAGAGTGGGAAGCACTGAAAGATACCAGCCAGACAAACTGAAAGGGTCAGGACCCCTTCCATCTCATTTTGTATGTAGACAGAGGACTGCAGCATTTCCTGATGAGTCTGCCTGGGTTTTCAGAATTTGAGGGACAAGGTAAATAACCCTTCTTAAACAGTTTATTCTTGCTTTCCCGCACAATAAAATTTATTCAAGCACCTGCCTTTGAACCTTTCAGATATTTTCTGTGTCTTAAGTGCAGCACTGCTCTATTTTCACAACACTAGTAATAACTGAAATATTATTTCCACTGAACAATGAGTTCCATGGAAAAGCAGTTGTCCCCTGAGTGTGGAGCAGCCGCGGGGTGGCAGCAGAGGACAGCGATAGTGACTGCAGGGACGAACGGCCAGGACTGAGCATCTCCCTCATAGGGAGATCCTACGATTGCTCCATCTCGCTTCTGCTCTCAGGAAGATCAGGAAGCACTTCGAGACATCCACATGGTCAGAGCAAGAACAGGCGCGTCAGTTCCCGTGCTCTTTTCCATTTGTGTAGCTTGCTACACAGAAATGCCCATTTTATAAAACTAGCTGCTGCACTTGGATTTGTGGAGCTGACCATCCCTGAAGATCTCAGAGGATGAGTCTTCCTTGGAGACAAAAGAAACTGGGAAGAAGTTGGCAGAGAGAAGAGGTGACAAGCTGATCTGTAGGCAAGGAAAAGGAATCTCCTGGGCTGTGAGCTTAGCATCTTTCATGGGCACTACATTCACTTGAGAAGACTTTTTAATAATTACAGAAGGCTGTAAAGAAAGGGTTTGCCAAGAGTGATGTGATGACAAAGGCTTGGACCGTGAAATTCCTCTTTTGTCCCGGCACTGTCGCTCTGAGCCCTGTGCTGTTGCCGTCCATTCTCTGGTCCGAGGGGAGCTCTGGCTGTGGCATTGTGCAGGGTGTGTGACCTGGCACTGAGTCAAGATGCTGGGGTGAGCCAGCCCAGCTCCTTCTGGAAAGCCCCTTGGCTTTTCCTTCTCATCCCTAGGGGTGCCAAGGGTACTCTCCTGCCCTAAAGGACACCTCTCTGAATGTTGAACTGAGTTTTATTTGCTGTTGGCTGCTCTAAGCTTTGATCTTCAAAGAGTGACTAAAAATTTTGATGTCTGATTCTCATTAAAATGAGAGGGAAGTGCATCTAAGTGCACCTAAATCCCTTGAGCTAAATCCTGGCAAGAGCTCTAGATGTTTCATCAAGCACGGCTCTGCTGCATCATCCATTTTTATTTCCTCTCAGATATAGACTGTTACGTGGTTAGTGGTTTGTATTACTGGGGTCAGGGAGTAAGAAGAGCATGATAAAGAAGGGCAGAAGATAAAATGGGAAATTATAGCATCATGAAGGAGAGGACAACCACAGCAAACAGAGGAGAATTAAAGCTGTGGAGACAAGTGGAAAACCAGAAATAATGATGGGAGGACATCCAAGAGCACTTCCTCATGGTTGTAGGAAAGGGAACATTGCTGTGAGAGAAAATGCCCCAGTGTTGGGGATGTGGATGGAATATTAAAGGTGAGGAGTCTGGTTTGGCATCACTGCAGTGTGACTTCAGTCAGAGCAGAGAGTGCTGCTCCAGAACTGCTGTGTGGTGCTTTCTGTAACTCTGGAGAAGTTACATAAACATGGCTTCTGTTTTTATTCCTCTCTAATTTAGGAACAATACTTCCTGCTGTCTCCCCATGGTGTTGAAAAGTCAAATTAGCTAATGGAAGGAAAAGTTCTTGAGGATGATTACTGCTATTTTCATTACTATCATTATTCCTATTTATAATAGGTATAATGGAAGTGTTAATATTGGGAAAGGGAAATAAGGGAAAGTGACAACTTCAAAAGCAGTAACTTGCCATGCTGGGGCCAAGGATCTGTCTACAGGAAAGGTAAGTACTACCTATTCCAGTAGCCAGGAAATCCCATAGCTTTAGATTCACCTAATTTATGGAATTACCTGTTTGCAGGGTGGATTTTCTTGACATTTCTACTTTGAATTCATGTGAGCAATATGTCAAGGCAGGAAGTTCACTGCCTTATCATGTGATGAAAAAACCCCTCGAAAACTGTACTTTGAGAGCTGCTGATTGTCTCCTTTCTCCTCCAAACTTATCCCAGGTGTGCACATCTCAGCCATATTTTCTTACCTGGGAATATTTTCCCGTTACCCCAAAATGAGACAATGCCAAGAAAATCTCCTGGCAGTTGGTCACCCTGTCAGACGTTGGGGGGTTACAGCAATAAAGGTCATAAAAGCAAGTGTTAGAAAAGTAATACAAAAGTCTGAGAAAACTCATTAAACATCCTGTAGAGAAGGACACATTGCCATTTGTGCCTTGATTTTAGAACAACCAGGAGATTAAAGCAGTGACTGAATTTCCTTCTATGGCTGTTCCTGTGATGCTAGGGGTTGGCTTTCCCAAACCTTGAAAAGTTGTCCTTGGAGTAGGGAACAAATACAATTTTACAGACACATTTCCAATTGGTCTCCTTTCCTAGATGGCAAGGGCAGTCAGGAGGAGGGGACGGAAGGTACAGAAGGTCGTGCAGCTCACAGCAAGAGAATCTGCCAACAGCAAAAAGTAATGACCTGTTCCTATACTGACCCATTTGCACTCAGTGCCAACGGGGGCATTTCTGAGGTGGGCCAATTCTTGGATCTTTAACCTTCTTGTGAGTGAATGGTAGTCCATAGCATCCCACAGTGTGAGGAATATGCTGCAACCACCCAGGACTGTTTGGGGATGGTGTCCATGCTCTGTACAAGTGCCTGTGGGAAGGATTAGGGAACACTGACCATATATCCTAAGATTTGTAGGGTTCAGGCAGTCCCTGAACAGCACCTTAGCTCAGTTTTAGTTATAGCTGCTTCCACAGGCTCATCTCCATTTCTGAGGGGTGCATGGCACTGAGTGAGGAACCCTGAGTGCCATGGACTCCAAGCTGTGAGGGAGTGCTCTCTCCTGTGCTAGGTGGCCACAAGTTTGATAGCCTCTTGCCTGGGCTGTAATGGGCTCAATGTCAAAATGTAGGAACTGGGTTTTTAGTTACTGAAATCTTGTGAGAAATGTGAGGAAGGACTGCAAGGCTGGGGGCAGCATGGCAAAGCAGGGTGAAAAAAAGGAATCCTTGGGTGTGTTTGGGGCAGAGCAGAAGACCTTTCCAGCAGACTCTTTGGCAAACAGCTATTTTTAACTCTCCCTTTGCAAAGCAAATATTAACTCTCAGCCATGTGCAGCCACTGGCTTTGTGTGCTCTGGAGAGGGGCGAGCTGTATCAGCTACAAGAGAGGGACAGGGAATGAGTTCTTGTAGCCCCTTCAGCTGATATGGCTGATAATCACCGCAGACCAAACAGGATCAAGTTAATGTGCTCCAGGCCCCAATATTTGTGTCACCTGGTGCTGTACCCTCTGTGGCATGCTTGGAATGGATTGTTTGCAAAATCCAAACAGTGAGCAGAGGAGGCTCTCTGATTCCCAGGAGCATGGGCAGGGTGTGTTCTGCAGGCTGGGATTGGAGCTGGAAGCAGGAAGCAGAGGAAGAACAGGACAAAATGGTCCCTCAAAGGGCAAGCACTGCTCTGCACCTGCACTGGCATTGCTGGTTTGTAGCTGACCTGGGTGCACCTTGGTCCTTCCTTGCCTTGCTGGTTGTTGTGGGCTGTAAGCAACAGCAGGGAAAGGCAGGAAGAGGCATTGGTGATGGGTTTGTGCTGGCTGAGAACCAGCTGGCTTTGGCCTGTCCTGCAGCTGCTCTTCTCCCTGCCTGGAGGTTCAGTCCATATGTTGCTAATGCGTAGCTGAGAGCCGATTTTGGTGCTGATCTCTGCTTGCTTATCACAACCTTTCCACATTTGTTTTCCATCCCTCTGTTTGTCAAACCTGACCGTTGATCCTGGAGGGCTTGGGGCAGGAATTGTTCATGATGAGGTGTTTGTGCCAAGCCTCTAAAAGCAGGACCTGATACGGCTCAAGGTGTTACCCACAGCAAACACAGATTAGTTCCTTGTCTTGTATATATGTAGAGGGGTGGAGAAGATTTATTGTTAGTTTTGCCTCTTGTTACAGAAAAGATCCTGGACTCTTCTTGAAGGCCTGAATCAAAGCTGCATCACAGGCACATCTTTCTTTGTGCATTGGTTGAAAGAAGATTTGATTTTCTCTGCCCCTTCCTCTTTTAAATGTAGAAATCTCTGTGGGAGCCTAACAGTTTTGTGCTTAAGAAGGTGGAAAATTATCTTAAGAGCTAAGCCTTCTTTCCTCCACTGGCTTAGGAATTTAGAGTCACCAAGAGGAGTCAGATGCAAACTCATCCAGGCATGTCTCCTTATCTCTTGGAGCCGAAGCCAGCAATCTGTTTTCCATTCACTTCTTGCCACTTTTTGCTGAGGGGCTGGCTGCTGAGATTAACCTTGCTTCCAGGACAGGAAACAATCACGCAGGAAATGGAAAGGTGTGGAAGTGTTGGGGCCTGCGGGGCAGTCCTAGGAATGACCTTGAATCCTCACCAGTTGTCAGTAACCTGCATCCCTCCCACACAGATCCCACTGGAGTATCTGCAGCTGGATTGCAGCTTGGGTGCCCACGGTCCCTGTACCATCTGGACCACTTGCACTCACATCCTGGGTGTTCAGGCTGGGTGTTAACATGTTCAGGCTGAGTGTGGGAGAAAACACCTTCTTTTGCCTGTGTTAAAAAACAGATTTACTTTAAAGTATTGGAAAGGTTTCAGAGCACTGCTAACCCTTGAAAGGTGTGGAGTTTAACTGTTCTTCCACTGAATAAAGTTCAGCCTCTCAAGGTGAAGTAATTCAATATAAACCTCGTATGATTACCTGGAATAAATTAGTCTGCACACTACTATGTTTTTAGTTAGAAGCAGAAATGTTATTGTAGAACAATGCAGAACACTATGAGAAAAAATGCCTTCCTTTCTTAGCTGCATCATAAAACAATAACTAATTTGGAAACTCTTTCCTTAGCTTGGAGTAAATGGCAATTGCTGAATTCTCTCATGTATGCACCAGGGATGGGGAAATCCAGCAGAGACATGGCTCCAGGGGGAGACCTTTGACTTAACTATTGCTTGATGGAATTATCTTGACTGCTCTGTCACGCTGACACAGATGTTGGGGACAATGGGGAGGAATTTCTGTCTGCTGCATGTCACTGCCCCCCAGTTGTGACATGGCATTCAGGTTGAATGAGGGGAGCAGCATATCCTCTGGAGACATTCAGCAGCTCTGCAACTTTGTTTTTAGGTTTGAGAACCATCTCTGAACTCCACAGGGGATTAAAAATCTCCAACACAAAGCCCACATCAATTCACAACTCAGCGAGTTTTCTGAGCAAGGCAAAGTATGCGTGCCCTGCTCTGTGCTGGGTGCAATGCACGACTGGTCTGGTGTGGCTCTGCTACACCTCATAGTGGACAGGTAAATGAAACATCCCAGTCTGCCCAGTTTAAAGTTTCAGTCTGGGCACTGAAAAGTGACTAAAATTATGGCTGTTGAATTTGCAATGAATACAGCCAGATTTTCTGGTTTAACCCTTTCCCTTGCATTGCACTGGTGCTAATGATCTTGTGAAGAAATGAACCCCAGATTCAATGGAAATGCATCTTTCCGCTGGAAATAATGGAAATTGTTCCAGTGAAATATTTTAAAACAAGAGGTCTAAAGCAGAGAAGATTTTTCTGTAATGCTGCTCCTGGGAACGTCAGGGACTCCTTGCATCAGAGAAAGCTCCCTCTCTCTATTCCTTCATGGGGCAAAATTTCCTCCTCTTTCACCCTGTCAGTTCCTATAAAATCCTTTTCAGCAGCTCAGGAATTCTGAACATCCACCTCCAGCAGTTCATATGTGATGCTTCTCTTCCCATCATTATAATTCCTGACACGAAAAGGGCAGTAGTTTGTCATTGCAATTGCTGCTGCTTCTGTCAACACCTTGCTATGCTGGCTCACTGTTTTTTCCAGGGCATCTCCAGGTGTCCCCCAGGATTTGTCCTAACCTGCTGTGTGGCTCTGCTCTCACCTGTGCAACTGCATACAGTGTGCACAAATCTTTGCTTGATTGCTCCTCTTTTTTGTTGAGAAACTTGAGCAAGTAAGTTTGCAGCTTAGGAATCACACATGCCATTCGTCATAGAAAGGACACAAAGATGGAATAATCCATCTTAAGAGCTGCAGAGAATTTGTTGTTACAAAAGCTCCTAGAAGAAAGGGAAGAGAGGGACAAATAAAGAAACTTCTTTAAAATAATCAAGAAAGGCTCTCAGTTAGCCAGTGTTCTCCAAACCTACAGTAACCATAGTGAGCCAAACAAAAGGCAGTAGTAGTTAAATCTTATGTATCCTTGGTGATCTGCTTAAGCAACTTCTTGCTTTTACAGTTAGCCAAAAAAAAGGGGAACACATGAGTTTGAAGTCTCCTGCAGGATCTATTGAGTGACAAGAAGCCTCCTCTAATGCAAGAAAATGGTCTGGAATGTTCATGCAAAGCAGGACCAGGGGTGGCCTTTGGGATTTTCAGCAAAGGGCAGTGGGCACGGAAGGCTTTACTGCAGAAGAGACAACGGCAGGACTGGAGTTTGCGTCAGCCGAGGAGACTGTGGAGGCCTTTTGAAGTGGGTGTATTTTAGGAGAGGCCAGCTTGGCAGGGAGCTTCTTGTCCTCTCCTTCCAAAAGAACCTGACAGAATCAGCTGGATGAGTTTGTGGTAAACTCTCAGGGTCTACATTCCCTGAGATTCTCCTCAGAGCTGTTGTTCCCCAAGGTAATAAGGTCTTCCCCCAGGGTTGCTGTTCCCCGAGATTCTCCTCGGGGTTGCTGTTCCCCGAGGTAATCAGGTTTTTCGTCTTCTCTTGGCCCTAAGTGTTTCACACCAGAGGCAGAGACGACAAACTGAGTCTGCCAGTGCTTGTTTCTAAGGTTGTTTATTCTTCATTATCTCAGTTCTGTCTCAGCTCTGCAGGGCATCCCCAGCAGAGCAGGGCACGTGGGGACTGGGCGGGTCAGAGAGCCCTGCACCTCATGTACAGCACCCCTGACCCAACCACCATCCAAAATGCACTTTTTGTTTACAAAATTTTACCAATGCCTACTACCTATGCTAACATGTCATTTCTATTCTAAACCAATCTCTAAAATCCAACTCAGCAAAAGATGGGGGATGAGAGCAAGAACAAGGAGCACAGGGGCCACTCCCCAATTCCTCCAGCTTGTCTCTTCAACCCCATATACTGAAAATCCTAGATTCTACATTTACTTTCTATGGTAAACTAAATACTACTTATTTTAAATTCTCTCAGCTTGTGATTCTTCATACAATGTGGGCATTCACTCCCATGGGCAGGGATCAGAGGCAGTGTCCTCCTGGGCTCTGTGTGAGGCTGACTGAGCCCCTTGTACAGATCCCAGACCCCCCCTGTCCGGTCTCGAAACCCTCCAGGGTGGCCAGAGGGATGTTCTAGACTCCAACAGTAAAGAGGAGAAAAAAGGGTGTGTGGGACATGCTGGAATCACAGAAGTTTGATGGGATTTCACAAAAAGTAGGAACCATCCTGTGGATTAGTGGTGAACACCCCCTGGAAAGTACTACTTTGCTGTTGCTTATTTCTAATTGGTAAGGACTCTTCCCAGGGCCAGGGCCTAGGAGCTGGGGATTTGCAGAGACTTCTGGAATAAGAGCCAAGATCTGGATCATCACCACCCACAGAGCACTCACACTTTAATTAGACAGAGCAAGGTAAAACAATTGTGTCCATTTCCAGGTGGGAAATTGAGGTGTGGAAAACAAGAGTCTTTATGCTATTAACATGTTTTGCTGTACAGATGCTCCTGCTGATTTCAAGGAGAAGGAGCTGTTCTCCCCTCCGGGCACTGCCTGGGCTCTGTTCACAGCACCTGTAGTAAGACCAGCCATTGAATCCAGCCCCAAAGGTTAAAAGCCAGACTGATTTTCAGGTATTCCTCCACCCCATATGTGCCAGAGTCACCTCCCACAATTTGACTTGGCAAAGCAGTTGGCCTAATTCAGCCAAAAGGAAAAAACTTCAGTCCCTAGCATGCTCCCTCTGGCTCTTCCTGCTCCTGATGGACAAGTGACAACCATAACAGCCACAAGGTTTGCTGGCTGCATTTCACCTTGTTTTTCTCAGCTTAAATAAACCCTAAGAGGTCTTGCTGGCTATTGATTGGCCCCTTGCACTAGTTCCTGTAGCTTATGGCCATCACATTTCTGCTGCAAGTGATTATTGAGGGTGATTTGGCAATGCTGTGGCTGCTCCACTTGCACACTGAAAACAACAGACTGCATTGCTGCCTCTGCCCTGGCTGAGTGGCAGCACTGAGATCCCCTGGAGATTTAGAGAACTGTGGAAAACTCACCTTCCCATTTCTGCTCACTTGGGATCTGGTGCACAGGGTGAGTCAGGCTGTTCAGAGCAGAGAACCACAGGCAGAAGTGGTCCCCACCTGGTGTTACTTGGCTGCTGTGGCCTGCATGGAGTGCACACATCTCCCATCCTGGACTCTGTGCCTCCAGCACATCCCATGCTGGACTCTCTGCACCCTCGTGCAGTGAAGCAGGTGTTCGTTTAAACAGGTTACCTGTATGCTGAGCTTTGTTTGCTTTGTTGATAATTGTTACACTGTGATAGAGCTTTGTGCAGCTTTGTGCAGAGCTTTATAGTGCAGCTTCTTTTGTTTGAATCACTCAATCCTTCCCACAAAATATCACCACTCCTTAAACACAAATATTTTCCAAGGCATACAAAGAGGAAGAATGGACATGGAGCATTTGAGCTTTGCTTTGGGAGACAGGGCCTTGTTTCTGGACTTTTGATGGAACCTTATGAGTCTGTTTTGCTTCTCTGAGCAGTAGTACCAGGTCACAGGCCTGTTGTGAATGTCTTCTTCCAGGAACTTTCAGGGATTTGTATCCAGGTAACCCCAGTTGGATAGATGACAGATGAGAATGCTAACAGGTTAGTAATAGATGGCAGAACTGTGTCAACAATAAAATGTAAGTCCACATCTTCATTTATATTCTCTCTAAGTTTGTAAGTAATACAGGTTTGATGCTGGCATTAAAAGCTTCCAAAGGCAGAATGTGGGTCTGGTTTTAGGTCTTGGACAGTTTAAGTACACAGGAGCAAAACAATTCATTTTAAGCCTCTGGTGTATCTTGCAGATGACTCTACTGGTGCTAACAGACTTTCCTTTAAGGCATCCTTTGCTCTTGTGGCTGGCTGCTTGGCCTTGCAGGCTGCAGTTTAAGAGCTCTTGGCATAGGGATAAGCTGGAAAGCATCAGGATTTGAAGAAAGATTCCTTTCAGAGCAGTTAATAACGTTATCAGCATTATCAGAAGTACTGCAGGGTTTAGTCTCCCCTGAAAGTGTTTGATTTCACATTATTTATAAAGGTGAATATGGAAGAATCCAAATGTCCATTTTCGCCAAAAAAGGAGAAAAAGAAAGGTCTGGCCCATGTAGTTACAAAGAGAACCTTAAAACAGTGTTCCTGTGGAGTGAAAAACCTCAAGTATATAATTACAATTGGAACTGTTAGGTGATAAAGCACAGATCAGGATTCTGTTGATTTTTTCAAGGTTAGGGTTCATCCAGGCACAAGTTAACACAAATCCTTCTGATGAGTATCGCAGCTTTTGAAGTAGCTGGTACTTGTTACAAAACATATTTTTCCAAGCAGGACTTTTCTCCAGTATATGTGCTGTAACATAAAACAAAACCAAACAGAAAATCCCTTCTGTTGACTATATCACAAGTTAATCTAACCCCCAGTACCCTACTATTGTATTTCATTGAAATGATACCCACCTGTTCTGCTTTACAGCAGCAATAAACTGCAGCAATACTGCATTTTTCATTTGTTATTTATTTATACTGGCAGCAAGGGCTAATGTTTCATCTCTCACCCTTCCTGGTAATTGTGATACTAGGCCCTTTATGGGAAGGCTCATTCCTGTGGTTTTATCCATTCTTAAGAAGAAAAGAAAAAAATCATTTATCAGTGGAATGACTTCCTGGTAAGATGAATGGCAATGATTTTTACCTCCCTTTGTAGGGGCTTTGGAGAATTTATTGGCTGATGTTTGGGGAAGTCAGATTTTACATTTTAGAAGTACCTGGGCTGGAATTCCTTGGCTTAGAGGAACAGACTGGCTTTGCCTGTGAGAAATCACCATTCAACACCTGAACTAATGCCCTGGTAAAAACCTGGCCACTGTGTCTGCATGTGCTGAATTACATGTCTGGGGCATGGCTCAATTACACCCTGCTTGGCGTGACTTGAAATAAAAGCACCTTCCAGAAGTATGTGTGCAATTTCACTGTTCCGAAAATGGCACCCCTGCAAATAGCTGCCCTTCCTGCCTGCATCCCAGGCAGAATTCAATCCAGACACATCTCCTTGTCACAGCAGGATGTCTGGGAAGGTGAGGGCCTGAAGGAAGGCAGGCTGTGCCAGGAGATCTTACACAGGAGTGTGGGTCCCGTGACATCTGCTAGCACAGGTCACAACCTCTGTTGAGCAGAGACTGCCGGGTGCTTGGAATAGCAGATTTTGGGATGGCAAGTTTTGCAGTCCAAGTAATTAGCAGTTGCACTTGGAGCATTAGAGAGAGTGCATTAGTGCACAAGGCTGCAATTCAGAGATCCTGGGCCAGATCTTCTTGTCCTCTGCCTTGTCACCGACTTCTTTCCAGACTTGGTGTATTTCTGCTGGCACACGGATGGGGAGTCATTACGCCTTGTACGTGATGGGACGTACAAAGCAGAGGGAAATGCCTTAGGACTCTGTTCCTAGCCTTGCCACTACGTAGCCTGGGCTACTTACTTTCTCATAGGCTGCTTACTTTCTCATAAAATTCAAATAATCATCTAGTTTCTTTATATCTCTAGCTGAAAAACCCTAGAGATGCTGCACTTCATTAACTACACACACCTGAGTGCTCCTTCTTTGCTGCTGGCCAGTAAGAAAGGAGCTGTTGTTCATCAGGCATCTGGATCTCAAAGGGGAGCTGGAACAAAAAAAATCACATCCAAGCTCTTCTAATCCTGGCTTTGCCCTTGGGCTGGTGCCTGGGTGCTTTATCAAGAGGCGTTCCATGGCTGTTTGCTGGCGTTTACTGCTTCCAAATACCAAAGACTTTTCAGGCTTATTCTAAACAGTGCTTCTCAGCAGAACTCATCTGGCTGCTGATTCCAAGCTCCCATCTATATGAAAAGAAGGGGAGGCAAGCACAGACCTTTGAGTGAGCTGGCTGGCAAAGGGAGACCAGGTTTTTTTAATCCAAGAGCCTGGTAGATCAATTCTTTCAACAGAGAGACACACTCAGCTCTGCAGGTAAAAGCCAAACCTGTCAAGCATGTCTCACCTTCTCCCCTCTCTCCTGTGCAGATCGAAGAGGGAGGAAAGGCAGATTCCCTGCCTTCCAAGCTGCAAGCTGGTGATGAAGTGGTGAACATCAACGAGGTGGAGCTGAGCAGCTCCAGGAGAGAGGCCATCTCCCTGGTGAAAGGTTCCTTCAAGAAGCTGAAGCTTGTCGTCCGCAGGTAGGCAAGAGCCACAGTCATTCCCTGCCTTCCTCCTGCCCCACAGGCCACCCAGCCATGCCCCTCTCTTCTCCAGCTGCAGGCCTAAGGCTTGGCCTAATCTTAGCACAAGCCTTGTTTTGAGCACACAGGCATGAGCCCAAGGGCAAATGCTTGCTCTTTTCAGCCAATATTTCTAGCACTCCTTTGTCACTGATATGTCCAAGCATGTGAAACACCCAATTCTCTTGCACTGCTCCCCTGCCACATGACACTCCAGGCTCCCTGTTCAATGGTGTACAAACAGTCCCATCTTCCTCCCAACTGCTCGGGGCTCCCTGCCAAAGGGTGACATTTCTGTACATAGCTCTTGCCTCATTTGCTGCATGTTGTCACTGTTGCTGTGGTGGCAGAAAGATTTCCACTGGCCTCAGCAAGATTTGGAGCTGTTTGGTGTTCTGCAGGTGAGTGATTGAGGATTTTGAATCAAAGCTGTTTGGGTCTGGAATTTGTTTTGTTTGTTTTTTTTAAAACCTTAACAGAAATACTATCTCTGTGTCTTTTGCTGTGGTCATGTCCAGTTTCTTTCTGTGGCAGTTAAGTGATAGCTGGTGTCACTTTATGGAGTGCTCTTTCCTCAGTCTCCACACTTAGCCAAGAAGGAATCTGGGTAAAGATCAGCACAGCTGGTGAGCTGTCAATAGTCAAACAAAAGGTGTCCTTTTGGGTCACTAAATTAGAACAACTGAATAACATCTGAGTGGTGATGCCTGAGCTGGGCAGGTATGACCAGCTCAGACACTTTCCTGCTCTCTGGGCTGTACTTTCTGCTTTTGCTGACTCTATTTGGTTCTTTAACTAAAACATTTTTAGGTAACCTTACAGCAAATTCTGAATATTCATATACAGAACTGTTACATGGTTTGTGCACCCATTGGGAGAGGATTTACAGAAGGAGTTCATTGCAATTTGAGTGTTTTGCTAAAATACATGGTTTTTACTTTAAGTTGGATTACAATGTAGATTGTAATCCAACTGCACTGACTGAACAAAATGTTTAATTCAAGCTAACTTAGCAAAACTGTGGAAACAGAACCTGTTTGTTTTGTAGTGCTATAGTTTGTCTGCATTTTTTATATTCCCAAGACCTTTCCACTGTTTTATTCCCTCTTTAAAGAGTATGCAAGGGGTTTTGATGTTTTTCTGGTATGGATTACTATAGTGAACATGAAGAAAATTTGGTTGGGAGTCTTTCATGGCTTCATTCATCACCACTAGAAGGATCAAGCACACTAACTTTTAGAGGTATTACATTCACATACCATCCCCTTGCCAAGTCCTTTGAGTCCTTTGTGCACATTCAAAGCTCAGTGATAATCCATAAATTTAGAACTGGAAAATTGCAGTTAGGAGCTAAGAGCCCAGCCTTCAGGTGATTTGATCCAGTCCCAGCTGACCCTGCAGTGCTGGCATGAAGGCAGCAAAAATCAGAAAATGTGAGCTCCTGACTGCTCTGTGGGCAGTGAGTCACAAGTTTCTCTGAATTCTCTCCATCACCAGAAGTGGCCAGACTCAGCACACTGTCCAGGGTAGAGGGAGAGATTTTTGTCTCCAGTTCTAGAGGGTAAGAAGGGATGAAATAAGGAGTCCAGAGGAAAGCAGTGCAGAGTACCTTAACCCCAGACAGATTCAGTTTAACCATTAAGCCTGGTAAAGGCAGCACTAACCTGCTTCCCACCTGGGGTCCAGTTTGGTTGGTTGGAGATGATATTTGCAGTACTACATCATCTGAATATAAATTATTTTTTAAATGCTTGTGATGCTGATTTTTGTAAGTGCTACAATGTTTGAATTGAAACGGATTAGGGTTGCTTGCTGGAAGTACAGCAGTTTGAAAACTTCCTGACCTATTTGTGACCTGAATTTTTTGTCAGTGCTCTCAGTATTCACAGAAACTCTCCCTTTATGGCATGACACAAACTCACACAGACATGGACTTTACTCCTTAAAAGTCGTATACAAACAACAGCAAGGTCTGCTTGGTTCTGGTTCTTTGCAGAGCGTATTCCAGGTCATGTTTTTGAAGATTTAGCTGCTCATTTTTCAAATGAAAACCGCAGAAGTTCTCTGTAACAGTGTGGTGGTGACACCAACCATCACACCAGACAGAAAGCACACATTTTTTAAATCAGATGTATTGTGTCATAGCCCACATAGCACACTCAGATTGCAATTCAATCTCGGTTTTTATTTCAGGGCAAAGGTAATTCTTTAGTACTTAAAGCATGAGACTCTCCATGTGTTACCAAGCAAAAGTAGATGTTACAACACCTTGCAGGTCTGCAGACTGGCTGACACAATGATGTGGTACTTCCCTTGGAATGTCAGAACTGATGTGTCATCATCAGTCTTCATCAACTCAAGTTTGATTGATCAGTGTAATTGAGGGGAAAAGTAGGAATAGTTTCAGTGAAGGGAATGTGAAGGCAAAATCAGGGAAAATTCAGAGCAAAAGGAAAGGCTAAAAGGCTAAAATAAATAACAATAAGAAAAAAATATCTGTCTCACAAGGACATTTATTATTAATAAATACCAATAGTTTAAATTAAATTACCAGCACCACAGTATTTAGTACATGAGGACCATAGTCTGCCTTCCACTCGTGTGCAAATGTCCTGCTGTCCCCAAGGACGAACTTGAAGGAGGAGAGACATGAAGCTGTGAATTTATACAGTTTATGCTTTCTTGCTCACAGACTTATAGTAGGGGAGAGAAAGAGAATGACCTAATAGGCCCCAGTGCTAAGTAAATCCTGTGCCTGTTCCCTAAGAGGATAATTTTTTGGGAGATAAATGTTGAACCGTTTCTGTGGATGCTCTCTAGCTTCATTTTGTTTGTCTCGTTCCCAGCTCAAAAACCTTCAGTGAGTTTTCAAATGTTGATTTTCCTCTGCATCTTTAACAGGGCTACTCACATCTCCCTTGTTTCAAAGGCTGTTCCTAGAGCCGTGTCCTGCCTCTCTGCTCATTCCTCACTTGTTTTGCCCATTCATTTCCAGGACAATGGGCTCAGATCCGAGTGTGTTTGTTCATTCCTGTGCACCTCAGGCCTACAACCGGTGTGCTCTGGGGGACCTTGTGACACTCTCGCTCCATTGTGCTGAGGCCAGAACCAGCTGGAGCAGGAGCTGCTCTGCAGCCCAGGGAGTGACTCAGTGTGTCTGAATCACTGCTGGCGACAAACGTCTCTCACCGTGGGTATGAGCCCAGCCAGTTTCATCAGGCCTGAGGAATTCACGGGCTGATGCTGGGGAGGTCACTTTGCTCAGGGTTTGCCCATTTGGAACAGTCTGTGAATCACAATAGGAAACTGGAGAGACCAGTTTGTTGGATTTTGTAGCGGGAGGCTGGCCACTGTCCTCAGCACACTGCCTTACAGAGGTTTTGATACTCAGTTGATCTTTAACCAGGAGGAGGAAAAGCTGTTTGAAAGCTACAGCTACAAAAGAAGTAAGACTTAGCTGGTTGGTTGTGAGACGCATCATTTTTTCCAACTGTTTTTTCTGTTGTTTCCTCTCTGTGAAAAATGGGAAATAATTAATTCATGTTCTTATAGATAATAATAATAAACTGGAAACTGTAATGTACTGTATAAATGCAAGGCAGAAGTGTACGTGACCCCCTACGTGTCCCATAGATTCCTGTTAAACAAAAGACAAGCACCTCTGTAGGTTTTCTCTGTCTAAAAATAGAAGGTGAAGATGACAGGGCGAAGAAGTCGTTGGGAAGACCATCAACACTGCTGAACTACACCCTGACACAAACACGGAGGGCCATTCACACTTCTGCAGCCAGCAATCAGCCCCGAAGTATGGACCAGAACTGGATATTAACAGGTTGCCCATGAAAAAAGACTCTATTTAAAACTCACTGGGAACACCCATAATAGCTGTGACTCTATAGAAAATATTGGGGAAATATTGCCGAGGGCGGAATAAAGGGTATATAAACTGGGCCCCGAAACGGGCAAATTCGTGAACCCAGGGAAGACGGCAGGCAGCCAGGCACTGCGTCTTCGGTTCACCCTTGACCTTTTTCCCGGGTCAAAACTGTCAAGTAGGTATCGCTGTTTGTGGGGTTTTGTTTTTTAAATTCTGTGATTCGGCTTTGTTACTTTTGTCTTTAATTCTTGTAATTTGATTTTGCTGTCTACAATCTTTGCCTTGTGATTCTGTAATTCGGTTGCATTACCTAAATTCATTTAATCCAATTTATTCCAATTCTAAATTTATGATTTGATTTGTAATAATAAATTAAATTATTAATTATAATCGGAAAATTGTCTTGGCATTTATAACACTCTCCAACTGCAGTATCCAAGCAGAGTTGGATGCAGTCAAAAAAAGACCCTTTTCAGTGGTATCAGTCTGATCTAATTGTGTTGTGCATGCCTTCATCAGCTGAAGATAAGGCTCTAACCATGGGCACAGCCTTGTGTGCTTTACAGCCCCACAGTGGCCTGGAGCATTTGCCAAAAATAGGCGTTTGCACAGGTCAGCGGGCAGGAATGGCTGCGGGAGCATCACACTGTTTACATGGCTGGACATGCAGCGTGTCCCTAACAGCAGCAATTAGAGCAGCCAGGCGTGGTGGCACACGGAGCGGTGCCACCAAGGGGAGCCGCGGCCGCAGGGGACAAGTCCCACACAGACACCGCCCGAGCTGAGGCCTCCCACAGGCGGCTCCTCAGCATTGCGGCTGCAGGGCGGGCAGAGGGCACAGCACCTGGAGCCGTGCTTGGGGAGGGGACAGTGCACTGTGAGGGATCCGGCCTCAGGCTGGGGTAATTAATGCAAAGCTCGATTCAAATTTGCTGGTGGAACAGCAATGAAAAATGTTCTGCAGAGAATTACCAGGGTTTAGGCCCTTGCTGTGTCCACACCAATGTGCAAGGGCCCTACAGATCTATTCTAGTTTTCAGGGTGTAGTTTTCAGGGCTCAGGCCAGCACAGATGTGAGGGATGTAAGGGTCTCTAATGGTGACACTTGTGTTTCCAGAGCCAGTGAGATTAGACAGAGCATGAACCTCAAACTAGCTGTGACTTAGAGCAAAACTGCTTACTCCAAGATGCCCATGTGTGCTCTTAGCATATTTCCAGTCATTCTGACACCAGCGACTGCAAGAAGCCTGTTCCAGTATTATTTATGTGGTATACACAATATTCTAGCAAAAATCAGTATTCAAGGTGGTTGATTTTCTGTTTTCAGTGGTAGTGGTTTGTGTCTGCCTTAGGCTTAGCAGTGCCTGCAATTCTTTTCCTTCTCAAACAACCTCAGACTAAAAATACAAGTCAAATAAAGGAGGAGTGGGGATAGAAAACATCCTCCATTTCCTGTTGTACTAAAAAGCTGTACAAAAAGGAAGGATTAAGCTTATCCTTGGCTATGACCATAATCTGCATGTTTGTTTTCACGCTTCCCTGTAGATTCCCTGCATCACTTGGGCTATTTGGGTTATTCTCTTGGTACACCCCTGTTCCTGTGCCCCCTTGCCTGAACGATGAGACTGGGGGAGATGCTGGGAGCGAGAAGGTGCTGGGCTGAGTGGGCCTCCTGGGGCCAGTGCTGCGTTTTCAGACAGATCTGGTTCTAATCAACTCATTTAAACACCTCAGCAGCAAGATCAGGAATAAAACCCAGACATCCTGAATACTTGCACTTATGCCATAGCTACAGAGTTGTTCTTTGTTTGGCAGCAAATTACTGCAGGAAAAAATAAAGGAGAAAATCTTCCACTCCACCTGATAAATGACACTATGGAGGTGTCGAAGGGCGGGAGGAAGATGTCAGTGCAGCTGACATCTGTGGCTCAGAGCTGATTCAAGCCCATGGAAATCGGTGGAAAGATTCCCACAGACTCCAAAAGGCTCTGGCTCAGACCCTCATTGAGCAGTGATTTTCCTCATTGACCAGGAGAAAATGGGCTATTCCTGGAGAGAGGGGAAGCTGCTGGCATTTTTACAAAAAGACAAGTGCCAACACAATTCTTCAAAGGAGTCTGTCGACTAATCCTTTCCTCTTATGACACTAATGTAATTTTGTACCGTATTTGACAGCGTGCCAAAAAATTGCATCGAATAAATCCAAGTTTTGTGAATGAAATTAATTAGAATTTGCGTTGGCCCACACCCCTGTCTGCAGCAGTGCAGGAGCGCCTTCCCAAAGAGCTGCTCTGTGGTGTGGTTGGTTTTGTTCAGTGGTGATGACTGGGGAATGGCAGAAAGGAAGGCTTCATGCACATGGAATGTTTGAGACTGACAGCTTAGGGGCAAAGCTGGCATTCGAGGGCTGGCAGGGTGGTCTGTGTCTAGCACTGTTTTATGTTTGTGGTGAACTCCTCAACTTTCCAGTGTGTCCCTGCTCATGTCTCCTTGTATCTCAGCTCTTTTAAATTTTAGTATTAAATTTTTTTAACACTAAAAAAATGAGGTTTCGTTGGAATCTGCAGCTCCTCACGTGATGCCAATAGGTGTGACCAGCCAAAGGCCACCAGGGGCCTCACCCACTGTTTGGATGGGATTGCCAAGGCCTGTACACTCTGTGCTCAGGTATGAAAGGGCTTAAAATTTCCTTTTGTCTTGGATCAAACTGGTCAGTCTTTAATATCTCAAGCATCAGTATTTTCATAGAGGAGTTTTCAATGCATTCATTGAAATGTTTGCAGTTCCTGTCTATTAGGAAGGGACAGACAGCTGAGAGGTGAACAGAATTTAATTTTTAAATAACTGGCAAATCCTTACTGTCTAGGATTTAATTAGCTACAGCTCAGGACTGACAGGCTTTTCGAAAATTTACCCCAGGGACTAATAAATGTGAGGAAGATCTAGGTACAATTTTTGAATAAAAGAAACTTCTAGGTCACTGATAGGGACAGTGGGCAAATGCCCTGGAAAAAATAAATGCCAGCTACCACGATGTCTTATCATCTCTGGGATGTCACAGACTGACCCCTCACCCGAAGCTGCACTGGGAACCCAGGAATTTCCAGCCATTGCCATTCCAAATAGCTGTTCCTCTCACCCAGTGCCTGTGGATTAGTTTGCCTACTTCAGGCAATAATCAACCTGGGGTTGAATTTGTCAGCAAAAGACTATGGAAAAGCTCGGAAATCTCTGCCAGTGCCATACAAAGTACTTTTTACAGTGTGAATCTCCTTCTTTTGGAATTTCTGAAGGATTAGGTTGGAGCTGGATCAGATCACAATAGTATGAAAACTCAGACAAACAAGCATGTGTTCTCCCAGTACTCCGTGCTTCGTTCACTGTCTGTGATGGTGTCTGGGGTGACCTTTAATCCACAGGGCAAATACCTGGACTGGAGAGGGGTTCTGGTTACCTGTCCAGGTGCAGAGGGGTGCGGGGTGACACCTTCGCTGGGCAGCTGCAGAGGAAGCTTAGAATAGTTACATTTCATCATCCCTGCTGTAAGGAGCTGCAGTTGCATGGCTTTAATGCTGGGAGCTAACTATAAATACAGATTTATCAGGGATTTCTTGGTTGGGTGGCATTGATGTGGAGAGATGTACATGTATGTGTACACAGCCACAGCCAGGTTAAATATTTAGTTGTTCAGCTACTAATATAAAATCATTTCACAAAATATTTTCCTTGCTTTTCCTGCTTGGTCCAAGGTTTCCTCTGAAAGGGAGGTGGGGTCAGGAGAGGTTAATGAACACTGATGTAATCCTACTGATATAAATTGTGTTTGCCTGGATTTACTTCAGCAAAACAGATGTTAGGGTGTAGTGATGACTGTAACTCCTTTATGTTTTTTATGAATGGGCTTGTACAGGTCATCCAAATCCCTTGGTATTGTTTCTCCCTTATGGCTGGATACATGGAATATCTCAGGCAAAAGAACAATGAAGAGCAGACACTGCACAGACAGTATCAAATGGTCTTTTATATGCACAGCTCTTCCTGTGTGTAGCGCAGAGCAGCCTGACTAACTCACCAAAACACAGATGGACAAAGAATATAGAACTTTTTTTTTTCAATCTCCCTTTCTTCAGCTTCCTGCCTGACTTTGGCAGTAGAAGGGAGGCAGGGCTGGTCTTCAGTGCATGTATGTAAAACATTTTTAGGTAGGTTATACCTGCATAACAAACCTTTTTTTTTTCCTATTGAGAATGTATAAGGAA
This sequence comes from Cisticola juncidis, assembly GCA_013400215.1. Taxonomy (NCBI): domain Eukaryota; kingdom Metazoa; phylum Chordata; class Aves; order Passeriformes; family Cisticolidae; genus Cisticola; species Cisticola juncidis. Next base: position 400,607 of record VXBR01010363.1, read on the forward strand.
ATGAAAATCAAAAAAAGTGGTTAAAAAGTACATGTTTCAGGAGCTGAAAAGAGACTGTTAGCTCATAGTTACCACTTAGGCTTTTGTGCTTACCAGGCTTTCAAAAATGATTACTGTGGTCAGGTGAAATGTCAGGGGGTGAGTGGAGACATTCAAGAAGGTAACCACGTGGAAGAGGATGATGTACCCCTTTTTCTTAAGTAAAGGGAACATTGGAGTAGAGAAAATGTGGTGAAAAGTATGGGCGAGATTGTGAATGTTTTGATTTTACAGCCAAGTGAGAAAAGAGAACTATTTAGGGTTACATGGAAATGCAATTGTGTGTTCTGTTTGGCTGAAATGAACCATTTTGCTTCTGGTAGGAAAAGCATGTTATTTTAATATATTTAATGCATGTTTTCAGCTTTATCTTGGATGTTAAGGCAGCTTGGCTGGGTACAGAGCACCCGAACCTCCCTGGCCGCACTGAGCTGACTTCTCTGTAGCAGGATGGGTCCAGTGGGTTGAGGGCCATGTGCTTTTCTGGGATTGTTTTCATGGACTTCATCCAGTGTCCACAGCCTTCTCCTGTGGCATCTTTTTCATCCCCGCATCATCAGTCGATTGCTGAGCCCCAAATTAGGGGCCAGTTAACAACAGGGACCAACATCCCTGCTGCTCCTCTCCTCCATAGTTTTTATCCTCCACCCTTACTCCCAATTACATTTTTCAATGGCAATTTGAAGGGTCGACTTTGAGAGAAAACAATAGATCATTCCTGGCTGGCTGACAACAATTTTTTCTTGGATATGGTTTCTTTTCTCCTCTCTCCCCGCAAAGCCCAGCGTTAATTATAAGAGGGGCCAAGCCCAAACCTGCGGGGAGCCGGGGCAGAGCTGACTGGCACTTTCACTCAGCACATTCCCCCTTTCCTCACGGTCTCCGCTCCTGTCTGTCAGGCCTGCTGACGACTGCTGGGTAGGAGGGCAGTAATCTGAGCTGTGTGCGCCGGGCGAACCTCCTGCTCTTTACTGCGGGCTTAGTGCCGAGGTGCCTGTGCGCAGCACCTGTATCTGCGCTGTTATCGCCGGGCTCCCGCTCCGGGGCGGTGCTGCCGTTCCCTCTCCAGCACCGCGCTCCCCTCGGGCTCGCCGCCTCCGGGATGGGAATACCTGAGCCTGGCGCTGCGGGCTCCCAAGGTAAGCGCCTCTCCCGGCCACGGCACAGCCAGCCAGGCTTCGTGCCGGGGGCGGCAGCTGCGCCGCGGGGCTGGGGAGAACGGAGAGCGGGAGACCTAAAGACTCTCTCTGTCTTAAACGTCACGAGCATCGTAAACTTCAGAGCGAATGAGTGTTCATGCGGGGCCGGGGGACATTTTTCGGCTGCTGTTTGAAGCGAGCTCGCAGCAAACGGGGAGCCGGGGCAGCCCCGCCGCTCAGGGTCTGTCACTGGGAGGCTGTTGGGCAATCTAAGCAAGTCTCTCAGACTTCAGGCTAGAAAAGCGCCAGAAGCTCACGGCAGAGGTGAACTTGGGAGAGCCTCCAGAGCTGTGCAGCATGTTTGGGGCTATCCCCACCCTCGGTGCCCGAGGGCAATGTTAATGCCACGCACTTGGGTCGCTGAGTCTTCACGAGCAGGGAACCTGACTCATGTCCGCACCATGATTTGTAGGATGCAGTTTGTGGTTTTATGGTCTGGAAGAATCCATGCTCAAGTTCGTGGCACTGCTTTTGGCCTTCACCTTTCATAAGTTGGGAGTCATTTAAAGTGGGTGTCAAACCAGGCCAGCACTTTATGTTACCGTACAACAGAGATGGAGCAGCCCCACAATCTGGGATATGCTCTTGTTTGATCAATTGCAGGGAGCAGAGAGAGATTATGGAAGAGGTTGGTTCATGAGAGATGGTGATTAGTACAGCCCCAGTGCTGGCAATCACTGTAGCTCCAGTTGGGCCTGCACAAATTTGCTTGCCATGAAGACCTGTTGTATATTGTACACACATCTATACGCCCTTCTAGATTGGTCATGAATCATAAAACTAAGTTCATTGAACTTTGATTTTGATTATTTTCTGACACATGAACTCCTTTAGTAAACCCATTAACTGATCTTTAAACTCATTAGCTGCTTCATTGTTATTTGGGTATTTTTAATTTGAAGTTTGTTTCGGGTTGTTTTGTCTTTGACCATGGGCCAAGGCTTTAGCTGTGCACTTCAAGGGAAATTGTAAATGGTTTTTCCTCTAAACTGTGGTGATCCAGTGTGCTTAGGGAAAGTTGGCAGTGCAGGTCAAAGCAAGTTGTAGTGGTGCTAGTGGAATGCTGGGGCAAAACTAGTGGGCATGGGAGTATCCCTAAAGTTTTCTGAGGCAGCAGAGCTGACAAGGATCCAGAGCATGAAATAAGAGGTTGTTTTACAGCACAGATCCCATCACCTGGGTTGATGCCTACAGGGGTGAGCAATGAGAGGAACCTCCCATCTGAAATTTGAAGAGATGCCTGTATTAAAGAAATTTAATGGTCACCGCCTTCAAGCAAACTGAAAAAATTCATCTTGGACTGATGCTTCTGTTTTCCCTGTGCTTTATAATGTGTTAAAGAGAAGTCTTTTGGATGCCTTCAAAGGGCTAAAGGCAATATTTCATTGAAACCCAAGTGGCTGAAGAATTACCAGATATTAGCATTTACCTCAGTTGCCAAAGCTTGGACGTTTCTTTCTGCCTTTCATAAATTACAGCCCGCAGGGACCATTTAGTAATAAATCGTAGCAACTTGGCTGTTAGAGGGCAACCCATGTACAGAGGCACTTCAGGTCTGTGCCAGCATCTCCTTTGTTCAATAAAAGTAACAGCAGGAATTTGATTAAAGACTGATAGAAAAGACAGGGAGGGAGAAACATAGGAAAGATTAAAGAAAGAAAGAGCCACCTGGAAACTTCATTCCTCCTTTATTTCTAACTTAAGCTCGTAAATACCAAATCTAAACCATTGTGTGTATGAGAGGGAGGGAAAATTTCCTGCATGCCTGCACAGAAAAGACATGCAGCCACCCAGATGACTTTTAGCAAAAGTCAGATTCTTTCCTCCAATGTAAAGCTTGCTCCATGTCTGCATTGGAAATAAAAGAAACTAGAAAATAACATTATCCCCCCAGTGCTTTGGGAGGATGGCATTTAGGAGGGTCAGGCGAGTCCCATCCCTGAAGGAGAGTGACGCTGGATTTGGGCTGAGCCTGCCTGGGAGTAGGGAGCGCATTTCCCAGGCTGCCTCCGAGCAGCCCTGCAGCTCAGCACAATGCTGAGCCAGCTGCACACGGCCAGCCCACAGCATCTGCCCCTTTGTCTCCATCATCCTTGCTGCTACACCCCCCAGAAAAAGGAAAACCCAGTGACTCCAGCAGCCAAATGCAAATTAGCCCCAAAGAGCCCCGTTCTGATCAGCAAGTGACGGGCAAATCACATTCAAATTCCTCTCTGCAGAGCCAGCCCGCTGTTGTTTGGGTGTAGGAGACCAGAACACAACCATTAAGTGTCCAACGGGAGTGAGGGATTTTCCTCAGCCTGGCTGTGCCCTGGGAGCTGGGAGAGCTTTGCTGGGAGTCAGAGGCATACTGTGGTTCCCAGGCAGGATTTGCAGGGCACAAAAGAGGAAGTCTGGGACCATGAACTCCCCGGGAATGGGGAGTTCAACCCTCAACCAGGTTTTGCATACTTTGGGGACTCTTGCAGGTGATCTTGCCCTACTCCAGCTTAGATGGGGCAGCAAGGCAGAATCCTGTACCTGAAGTCCTTGGCTGCTGTATTTGTTGTCCCTTTTCTGTACACCTGGACATCTCTGCTGCTTAAATCATGCTTTTCCCCACTTGCCACTTCTCTTAGTCCATCTTTACACTGTTTTTTCTTTGCTCACTTTCTCTCAGTCTTTTCAGCTGTTTGTAACACTTGTTGGGCAGTGAGTCCGTTTTGGCCGTGGCCTTGGCTCTCAACTGTGTTCCCCTCAAGTGTTTAGGATGTGATGATGTCTTTGTAGCAAGGAGAATGCTTCAGTCCAGCCTTCCCCACCTCCAGCCCTTATCCTGAGGGCTGCTTCTCCTCCATCTCGGGAGCAGGAAGGTGCTGGAGCAAGCCCAGGATCACGGTGTGGATCAGGCCCCTCGGTGCTGTTCTCTCACTCCCAGTCAGACACTGCAAGGACGCACAAACAGACAGCGTCCAGGACCGAGCCTCCGCTTCGCAGACCACATTCTCCCAGTCCGTGAGACTCTCAGGGGAGAAAGTACCGCAATCCTGTATCCCGACAGGCTTTATCGTCCCGCTGCCCTCCCGTCGCGGCCCCGCGGCTCGGCGCGGGCACCTCGGGGACAGGGGAGGCGGCGCGGTGTCCCGGGGAGGGTCCGGCTGCCCTGCGCCGGGGCCGCGTCCCGGCGGAATGCGGAGAATGCGAAAGGCATGCTTGAGTGGACAGCTTCAGAGCCGGCACAGGGATGGCTCTCCTGCCATCTGTTGTGAGCCCCGCGGGCCCATAGCAACAGCGCCTCAGGAATGGGGCTGCTGCTTTTTTTTGGTAAAGAAATTCTTCCCGGCCCTCTTCCCCGCTCCTGCATGTGCACACTCATGAATAAGCAGGAACAGGGCTGGGATTCTTGCTCCAGAGTGATGCGCGCTGAAGGAGAAAGGACCTTTTAGAGCTCGGCTTGTGTTTGGTTTGGGGAGGCATTTTCCTTTCTGTGCTGGGACATGAGCCCATGTGTGTAATTTATTGTTAATTGCCAAAATCTTGTTCTATTCAAATCAAGTATGAGCCTGTATTTGCCGAGAGGTCAGTAAAGTCTCCAGTGGATGTGCAACACTTGATTGTCCTCAGTGGAAGAGAGATCACTTCTGCCTTATTATTACAATACCAAGGTTATAACTGATGTAAATAACCCCAGTGTACTGATTTGTTGTGCTCATCATTTTCTTCCGGCCCCGCAGCTCTTCTGTTGTGGCTGAGGGCTTTTGCTGCATCATGAAGTGGTGGGACTGGATACTCTGAGGTTACAGGTAGCTCAGCATCACTGCTGGTACTGAGAGATGCCAACTTTTATTCCAGGGAAGATTTTGCCACATAGGAACTCTGTCTCCTGTTCACCAGTGTGAGGCGGCGTGCCATGGGGAAGGGTTAGTGCTGAAAAAGCCTTTATTCTGTCATCAGGGGCAGGAACAGACTCTCAGTTTGTCTGAATGGTTTTACTCCTTCCTTCCCCCTGGAAATTCCCTTCTGAAATGCAGATTTCTCTTCTCCCCACACCTTAACCCTTTTTTCCTGCTGTCAAGCAACTGAGGCCTCATTCCTGCAAATTGCTCAACCTCTCGCTGTGACTCAGCAAAGTGGATTGTTTTAAGTGTTTTAATTCTCTTCAGATGAGTACTTGTAAATTGTAAATTTACATGAGCATTTGGAGAGGTTTGATGTGAGACATTCAGAAGTTAGGGATATTTAACTTTCCCAAACAGTATATTGGTTTCTTTGGTATTCTTCTAGTATTTTATTTTTATGCCTAACAGCATGCAATAAATACCAAAATTTGCAGAGAAGTCCCCATGGACAAGAGAGAATCACAGAACTGGTAGTTTTATGCCCTTTGCAAAGAGATGTCATAAAGAGGAGAGGGGAGGAAAGGCAGTAGTTTTTCCCCCAGTGCTCAGGGCTGTGTTTGAAGCTGGGCACACAGCTACAGTGGCTTGATCACAGGGAGCAGGGTACAATTTCAGTGAAAGCCGATATGCACAGGGAGGAGGGATAAAACTCTCCCTATTACAGGTATTTATTATCACTTGACAGCTGTCAGTTTGCAGTAGGGGATTTGCCTTCCTGTCAGCTCTCTGAGAACCAGGTATATTTGCCTAAGGTTGTAGGGAAGGATAGAGATCCTGCTTTCAAGCACAGGTATCATTTAACCGTGATAAGAAGGCAGGTAAAGCATTTCTTCTGAAAGACGGCTGTGGAGAACAGGGGAGTAAAGTCTTTCAGGCCCTACCTAGATGGGAAAAAACAAGTCATTAAAATCTGATACCTACCTGCTTTTAATGAGAGAAATGTTGTTCGAAGAAATAATCTCAGTCCTATCACCACTGAACTATTTTCAGGAGCCATTAGCCTTTCACCTCCTCATATGTTTTATCTCTTACTTTTGATCTCATTCAGGGAAAACGGCAGTGCTGCTGCAACCAGAGATTTGGGCTTTAATCAGGAGCTTACTCAGTCATAGCCATGCTCTTTGCAGCCATCCTTCCCAGTAAATGACCCCCCAAAAACCACGGGGAGTGGGGTGGGGAAAACAGCAAGTAAAATCAAGCTCTTGGTGTCTTTAGTCATGTTTAGTTCTTCACTGAGCCAGTATGGGTATTCTTATGGGTCCTGCAATGTTCCCTCCCTCTTCAGCCTCTTCTCCCTCCCCAGGAACTCTTGCACAGCTGCTGGGGACAGGGGGCTGTGAGCTGCCAGCCTGAACTACAGGCACAAGGCAGTTGGGTTTTTGACTGGAAAGAGCAAAGAGCAAGAGCCAGCTGTGGAGGGATGTTCTGAGCTGCATTGAGAAGTCACACACTGGCTCAATTTAACTGTACCTCAGCATCACACTGTATCTTTGCTTTATTCTCTGCTTGAAAGCTGTTAATGTAGAATAAAGTCCTTGATCCAGGCACGGGTGCTCCCACAATCCCCCAGCTGGAAAGGAAAGAAGCCAGGTTGGTTGTTTTGGTTTGTGGACAGTGGAGTCGGCAAAGATCACTGTAGATCACTGAGGGCTGTTAAGGTTAAGTCTCATTCTTTTTCTTCAGTGTTTATCACAAGTTTTGTTCTTTGCACCATTAAGAATAACATTTTAAAACAAAACCAGAAATGTAGGCCTGAGTCTGCTGAGACAGTCTGTGCCTCCTGGCTCATCCTGCCCAGTAGCTCAGTTCTCCCTATAAAATGCTGCTGCTGCTGTTGCTGTTCCTGCACTGCAACACATCTCCAGAATCCTCAGTGTTCTTCAATATTTTCTGCCTCAGCTCCAAAATGCTGCATTGGATGGTCTTTGATGCTCATTTTTTCCCTTGCATCTGTTTAGTTCAGATTTGGATCCATTTTAATGCCAACCCCATTTTATTTCAAAAGTTATCCATCATCAGTATGTGAAGATAAACAGAAATAAGTGAGAGAAGAATGGTAATTATAAATGAGATCTAATACATACACATTTATTTTGGTGCTGCACGACTATATTTATTTCTTCTCTTTATCTGTGGATATCAAAAGCACCAAAAAATGCCAGGAATGCCACATCCCATTGAAGTTCTCCTGACGGGACATTCAGAGCAATCCACAGCAACAGCTGTACTGCCTATTTATCCCGAAGCAGAAAATCGTACATGGCCCAGGACAATTCCCGACGTCACCGACCGACACGGGGGCCACGTCTCTGTCACGGTGGGAACTGTCCCTGCGCTCCCCCGGGCTGTTTGTGTGCACAAGAATCATGCTTATCATATTGCTGTAACACAGCACTTTGCATCTAATTTAAGCAATACTGGGGCTTTTGTTTGTCTCACGAGGTCTAACCCGGAGACAAAAGCCGTGGTCCAGCCTGAAGGTTATGAGATGTTACCAGACATTCATGTTCACACATACACGCTCCGTCAGAGGAATTTATGGCCATTACCATGTTCTCTAATGAGTACAAAATGAGACCATTACATATTCACATAATTAGTTTGACAGATTTTCATTTAAATATAAAAAGACTTCTAGTCTTTAGAGAACAAAAGGAGGGGTTTGTTTCCAGGGCAGTTTTTGACTCAGCTTTGCTGGAGCAGGAGGTTGGGAGTGACAACTGAGGGGAGACAATTTAGTGTGAATAATTCTCAGCTTTTGATTTCATGTTGCCATTTTCTTTGTAGTTCCCCTGGAGCACCTCGAGGAGAGTTGTGTTATGGGACCTTTCAAGTGCAGCCAGGAAAGCCCAAGTGTCATTTTTTGTTCTTGGATATTTGGGTGTCAGAGAAAAATATGTGGGTTTTAAAAATTATTTTAGAGTAATTTCTCTTTGGAAAGGTTACCAACAGTTCACCACCTTGCTGTGTACCTTCTCCCATGCCTTCTTCACACCTCGTTTACCTGTGGTCACTTGTCCTTCAGGTTATTTATCTTTTTGTATTTCAAATGCTCTGTTGGCATCATTTCAGCTGTGGTTTTCCTGAACTGGCTGGGATATGCAGCTTCTTCAGGCATTCATAGGGGAGCACTTGTTTAATTTCATGTCTGGGTTTTAGAGGGCACATCTTGGCCTGGTCATCTCAGCACAATGAGCACTAAATGTGACATATTCCAAGCAGGAATTCTTAAAGGTCAACATGAGGTGTCCTCCAAAGACCCATGCATGTACCCAGTGTATCCAAACCAAAACTCCTTGAGTTATGGTAGATTTGGATTGCTTTAGCCTTGGGTTATACAGCAGTAAAACTGATTAGTGCCCTTAAACCATGTACAGTTCCTTGGTTCACAGCGTGCATCTGTGGGGCCACTCACCTTTGTGTAACCAGCCCATGTCCTTATCAGAGCTGACAACGTTTGTTCCTACACAAGGGTTACATGCTGGGAGCCAGGACTAAGTGCACAACTACTTTATTTACACATCTGAGGGCCTCTTGGATGATGCTAGTAAATTCCAGGACACTTGAGGTTCCCTGTGACATTTCAAAAAACAGCTTTAGTGTGAGAAGATCTTGAGCAAAATCCACACAGGCTGGGTTGGATTCCCGGCCCTCCCTTTAACTGGGAAAGCTCAGGGCCCACTTGTCCTTTGCTTTACTATGAATGTCCCATCCCAGGATGTGCCTGCCATGCCTTGTGCCCAGCTGAGAGCTGGAAAAATTTTATTCACAGGTCACACGTAACCACACTGTGGAAATAAAGCTGTGAACTCATAGAGATCACAAGGCATTTTGCCACTTCCACATGCTAAATCTTCAGAAGGGCCTTATGTTCATCCCCTGAGAAACCCCCTGCCTTGTTCTTCCTGGACATTGTCAGGTAAAAAGTGACCTTTTCCCTCACCAAGTGCAAATATAGCACATTTGTGTTTTGTTCAGGATCCAAGCACTTTTATTCTGTGTTTTTAAGCACTGTCTTCCTTGTCTGGCATAGACTTTTTAAAATGATGTCATGAAAAGGAGTTTGGGCTTAATGATGAATTAGTGTTATTGGAATTTGAACTGCTGTTGTTTTTCAAGTAATTCTTATCAGAGAGGCCTTGTTTCTGGAAGGGGAACAGCGGTGGCTCCGTTCAGTAAAGCTGACAAAGCAGGAAACAATCACCAGCCCTTCACAAAATCCTCACTGAACATTTACTTACAGCCGCAGTGGGAGAGACCCAGACCCATAAACCAACGCATTAAACCTTCAGACATGAGTTTGTGAAACCTCTCAGGCATTTCTTTTTCCTGCTGCTCTCAAGAAGTCTTTTAAAAGCACAAGCTTCATGATGTCATTAAGGACATGAGCAAGTGATGTTGCTCTGGGCCTGGAATCAAGGTACTGAGGGACCTCATCCCTCCAGAAATGAATCCCAGTGACTTTGGCCCTGGGTATTTATTAGACATAAGCAGAAGCTGACAGGGGGTGCCAGTTTCTCAGGCAGGAGAGGTGGTCGTGTCTGTGTGGAAAGGGTACAATTCCCTGGATTGTTTAAAGTCTGTGCTGCATTTTAATGACAGGGTGTCAAGGTTCAGCCCTGCCTGAGTGGCTGAGGGGAAGCATCTACCCTGATCCATCTATCCAGAGCCAAGCTATCATTTTTTTTGCAGTCCAGTTCTGCACTGTGGAGGACAAGAGGCATTTTGGTGTGTCTGAAATGGAGCCCTTCAATAAGCCCTGTGTACAGTGTTAGGATGTGGGATTACCAGAGACACAACAACCCTTCAGGGGAATGTTTAGGGGCAAAGAAAAACACAAACTGTCAGCACTCAACATTTAAATTTGGAGGTAAGGCAGCTAGTATTATTCCTCACTGTTTAATCCTGTGGAAGATTAAGGAAAGGATAATTAATATCTGCTGTTAAAAAATCAGCAGTGTACTTCTTTCCTCATAGACAACATTAAACTAGAGGCCTGTAGTTACATGTGTAAAGCCTGATTAGTAGGTGTGCAACTATTAGAGGACCAGGATGGCTGTGCCACATACTCTCTGTGGGATGAGAGGCAAGATGTTTACTACTGTGTATTTCATTTCTCTGTCCAGGCAGGACGTGTGACAGCTCTTCCTAAGGTGAGGGATGTTGAGAGGCTTAATTGCCATGTGTGGTACACTTTGCAAAATACACTGCACCGCTGAAGGTATGAAAAGGCAATTAAAAGAAAAATATAAGGTCTTTCTCTCTAATTTTCAGAGGAATGTCTTTGTACTTCTGGTTGCTATAACCACAGCCCAGATTTTCCTGCTAAGTAGATGGTGAGAACTGCTTCTTAGAAAAGAAAATACCACCTTCCTTAGCTGCAGTCACCCAAGAATGGTAGCTGAAAAGAGGAACAGATTCTTCATCCTCCTTCCCATCCAAGGCTTGGAAGATGGGGCTCTGCTCACAGACACAGAGTATTCCCTCATCTTCCTGCTTCACTTCTGCCTCAGTGACTGAGTGGTTATTCTCTCTTTGCCGTGGGGCTGTCACCATGAGCACTACAAATTCCAGTGTCTCTGAAAGTATGGATCATAGAGACCCCAGGTGCCTGTAGGTCTCTCTAAGTGTGAGAATATGTAGGACACTGGTCAGCTCCTGTCATCCCAGCAGGCCCTTGGCTGAAAGTTTTGCTGCTTAACTTGAGATCTCTGCTAGAAATCACTTTTAATTCCAGCATTTTGCTGTCCCTGAGGATTCTGCAGCACTCTTGAGTGCAGCGCTCATAGTGTTCCCCAGGAATAAAAAACTCATGACGAAGAACCATAAAGGAGGTACCATAAAGCAATTCTGCTGCAAAGGAGAACACAGAGAAACTCAGCTTTGTACCTTCCTTTATATATTTCTTTGCAGTTGAAGATAAATCATAAGCCAAGCGTCTGGAAGCTCTTTTACAGCTCCTAGTGTGTGGGAATGGGTGTGGGTGAGTGTGGACACACGTATTGTTTCAGAGTAAACCAAAAGGGAGCTATGCTGGGACAAAACCAGTGAGGAACAATGTGGAGTTGGGTTTTGCTCTGCAAATGCCCATTTGTCTCTTGGGGTATTTTGTTCATTATGTGATTTACATACACAAGGCAAGTAAGTAATGAAAAGCAAGTTGCAGCTCAGACAGGTCTGTCGATGGAAGGAGGGAAGCAAGAGCCTCTTCCTCTCTCTGTGCTTGGGAGATGCTGGACTGACCCTGTGACTGATGGTGCAACTTGAAGAGAACTGAACAGCCTGAGCCTGGGCATCAGGAAGAATTTCTTCTCTGAAAGGGTTGTCAAGCATTGAAATGGGCCACCCAGGGAAGTGGTGGAGTCACCATCCCTGAAGTGTTCAAGAAGCAACTGGATGTGACACCCAGCACTGGATGTGCTGTGGAGTAGTTGACAAGGAGGTGATCAGGCAAAGATTGGATTTGATGATCTTGCAGGTCTTTTCCAACCTAAATGATTCTATAAGGACATTGCTACACAGCACATGCAGCCTGTGATGTGTGTGGGCCATTAGGAAACCTTTCCAAGGGCTTTTGCCTTACTGACAAGATCAAACACTAGAGAAAAAGAAAGGAAAAATAAAGGATGTACTGAAAAATGCATTAAAGTCCCAACAGGAGAACTGGCTGATAAATTGCCCCCATGCATGTCTCAGCACATGCTTAGTTTCCACGGCTAAGGGCTCTTCTCCTCCTTCTGCAGAATTATGTGGACACCCCCTCCCTCATGGCTGCAGTGGGAATAATCAGACTGTAAGGACTGCTCGAGTGAGTAAAGCTTGCAGTCCTGAGCTGCCTGCAGAGTGCTGCCCAAACTCCTGTTTGTTCTTCCCAGCATTCATCTGGGAGATGAGCAGAGCACTGTTTTCCAGGGCCCTGAACCTTTTTGTAGCAGACAGAATGTTAATTTGAGCTGTGTCCTACGACCTTGTGACCCACAACATGCTCTGGGGTGAAAGGTGCTTTGTTCCTTGCCCCAGTTTTGTCAGAGCCTCTGAGGGACGGGCAGTCAGATAATGGACCCTGGTCCAGCAGTGTCAGCTGTGCTTGGTGCTAATGACCAACCCTGCCTTTTGGTTTCAGCAGTGGCAGGCTGGAGCAGCTCCTTTGCAATGTCCTGAATCTTGTTTTACAAACAGCTTGGTCAACTTCATGAGTTGGTGCCTGTCCAGTGGGTACTTTGGATCAGGTCTAGTCCTGCAGTGCAGGAGTGAGGGGATTAAGACCAAACATTTTACAAGTAAGTGAGGAATGCCCTGCAGAGAGGTGTGCTGGATGCAGGAATCAGGACTCTGGCTTAGAATTATTGTTCATTATCCACGTGGTTGTATCTCATACAAACAGGTGGGTTAGGAGCCAGAAGTGCTTGCTACCATAAAAGCAGAGCAAAATCCGAGCCAGGCCCTCAGGCAGCAGGAATCTTCAGGTATGGCATCAGGCAGTCGGCATCAGCCTGGAGGGCATTACGGGAACCTTCAGGGCTGATTCAGTGAGTCACTGTTTACTGCTGACTGAGTGTATTGCCTGTGAACATTTATTTTATTAGTGACGTGTAGTGTGAGACCAGTCCTGAAAATCCACGTTTTGCAAAGTGTGCTGGTGGGTGACACCAGTAGCTCCAAGTAGCTGGTCAGAGGTGGTATCACTGACCCTTGCAGTCTTCCACTGCAGTAGTCCCATTGCACTCCCAGCTCTGAGCTTCCCCTCCAGGGTGGCACCAGAGTTGTGCTTCACCTTTGCCTAAAGAAAAGGCATAAGAGCTGAGCGTTGTTTTTTCATAGTTAAGGTGTATGTAAGAGGGTCTTGCTTTAATCTGAAAGTCATTAACGTATTTTCTGTCACAGAGCTTAACAGGCAGACATCTTTCATCTGACTGACCCCTCTGTGTGGGGAGGTGAATGAGAGTTTGTAACAAATGGCTTTTTAAAAGAATGAATAAGGGTTCCTAGTTACCATAAGCTGCCTAAGAATTCTGAAGGATCTTATCTTTTTAATGAAAATGACTCTGGCTTAAATCTGCCAGCTTGGAGTTCACGCTGTCACATTTCAGCTTCCTTACCAACCTTTGCTCTTAGGGGCTAATATTCCAAGCTGGATTCACTATGTATCAAATTTGCTTGTTGAGAAGACTTTTATTTTTCAGTGTCACTGCCCTTCCAGCTTCTCTCCATTGAAATGAAGAGTGCAGTGTAATAGCTGCTGCTGGGATTGCTTGCTGGCAATCACAGGTCGTGCTGAAGGGAGGTGGTAAGTGGTGATGCTTCCCTAAGGCAGGAGTGAGTAAAGTTTGCAACAGTTTTCCAGGAAAGGAATACACTGGTTGCCTTTAGGAAGATTTCACTGTGATAATGCACAGCTGTGCTGCTCTTCCCAGTTCCTGAGCTCTGCCACTGGTTCTTCTCCTTTAGGCAGATACCCAACATTTTGCTAGTTCCTCCTTCTAGAGTAAGAGTGGGGAATGGGGTAGAGACTGGAAAGAGGATCCTTGGGAACTGTCCCCACGTTTCATCCTGGCATTAAAAAAAAAAACAACAAAATGCCTTGACTTGACTGCTAGCCTGTATGTTTTAAGGTTAGGGATTCCTGATCAGGGCCTGATCTCTAACAGTTATGATCACCTGCCTTCATCACCTGACACAAGCACAGGGCAAGAGGGCTGTGGGGACATCTGTTCCCTGAAAGAAGGGGCAGGATTTGTTCCTGAGGTCAAGGGACCAGCTCCCCTCTTTGCCAGATTGGACACACAGTCTTTCCAACCAGTTTGTCAGCTCAATTGTTTAGCAACCTGCTTTGTTTATGCTATAAAACCTGGCTCCTGCATTCAATGTGGAGTGCCAGAGGGCACAGGAAAAGCAGAGTGAGCTGCTTTAAATCCTGTGCCTAAACTCCATCAGGCCTTAGAGATGTAAAGAGAAGCTTCTCTCTAGCTGATAGATTTATTCTCAGTCACAATCCTGCGACCCCAGTAGAGGAAGCAGCCTGAGCAAATGGGGTGGAATACAGCTCCTGGGATGTGGCTGGAACAGCCAGAGCTCCAGAGCACAGACCCAAACACAGCCTACACCACTGGGGATTAAAGCCAGGCTGTCAGCAGGGCTTTAACTCCCTGCAGACCTTTCACCTGACATTGTCTTCAAATCCTTTGGGGCTCTAACAGAAACAAAGGTGAATTAGAGGGAGATTTTCCTTGAAACCTGAGATACAGAGTTTTGAAGATGTCAATGCTCACCTTGGGCTCAGACCTGCAGCATCCTGTGGTGAGTCCCCTGCAGTTCAGTGAGCTGCTCCAGGCCTGGAGGTCGGGAGGTTTCCTTTGCTCACAAGTACTGATGTATCCAAAGGCAAACCAAGAATTCATGATTTATGCCTCAGTCTAGCTCTGAGCCATCCCAAAGTTTGGCAATTGCTGCCCTCATGGTTTCACTGCGTTTATCTCTTACTGCTGGGCTGCTCAAGCAAAAGGGCTCACAGAATATGATTCACCAAAAGAAGTGCTTCCCAAATTACCCAGTGCCAAATATTCTGGTTTGATCCAGCAAAGCTTTTCAGGTCATGATCAGCTTTAAGAGTGTGAGTAGTTGCACTGAAATGCTCTGGATTACCCCAGTGCTGGTGTGGGGACAGCGGGCACAGCCTTGCAGGATCAAGCCCTTGGATATAAGGGCCAGAGGCCATGTGCTGGAGGAAGGGAGAGGGGTCACTGCCGGCAGTCCTGTCACAGAGTAGCACCCTGGAATTTAGGGCAAAAGCACATTGGACTTGTTTGTTTAATGCCAATCTGCCTGAAGTCCTCAAACTGTGTAAGCCAAGATCAACAAAGGAGGCTAAAACCTCTTAACACTGGTTTCTCTTCTTTGCTGACAGCGATGTCAGGCACAAAATCAAATTCTTTCTGGGTGTCAGGTAAGTCAAAGACTGCAGAGTGCCCCAGAAGGGGATTCTTGGGGATTTATGTTCCATCAGCAAGACGAATGATAATTAAAGCCTGAATATTTCTGCTTAGCTGGGAAACAAAAAAGAACCGTCTTAATTCCTTAAATTCCTCATGCCAGGCTGTAAAATATATTCCATTCATGCCTGTGTCTTGCTGCTTGTTCTCTCTGTGTGTCTTTCTTTAGCATTCAGCCACCTGTTTGTAAGCAGTGTCCTGCAGGTTCTCAGGGCGCTTTCCTCCCGCTCTCCCTGCCCTTGGACGTGTTGCTCTGACACTGAGGCCTCCTTGTCTATGGCAGACAGTCCATCAGAGCTCCCCAGCCTGCCCCGCTCCCATAACTTCATTCTTGGAAAGTTTCTGAGTTTCCTGGGTGATAAAACGTGAGCAACATTTGCTCTGACCAGAATAATTTCTGAAGGCATTGGGGCCTGTTTTGTTATGAAGGTTAGTCAGGGTGGGTGGTGGGGCATGAGAATTCCCAGTGATGGCAATTCCTGACAAGTGTCAGAAAGTCGCTGCCTGCACCTTTCACGCTGCAGGATTGTTTTGATTAGTTTTTTAGTGCATGCTGAAAAGTACATGTGACAAGCTGAGGGTGAGAGATGCCAGCAGAACAAATCAGCACGTTAGAAGATTGTCCACCATGGCTCAGCCCCAGCTCTCATCAAAAGGAAAAAAAAAGAGGGGGGAACGAAAAAAAATTCAAGCCCCAGCTCTGTATATACAGCAGCTATCAAACTGTCACAGATCACCACTGCTACAGCTGAGGTTAAAATAATATAATAGCAGAGTGTTTGCTGGTCTTGTAAAAACCTCCTGTTATTCACTGGAGACCAAACTCATGAATCAAGAGGACAGTGTTTAAAACTGTGAAAAAAACTATAAAATTACAAAAAAACCCACACAGTAAATAGCTCTGGAATGTTGTGGGTTGACTGTGGGATTATTTTTTTCTTTGCTCTGCATTATTTATCCCCTTAAAATTAATACCGTCTGCATGATGGGTGGCTTGGGGCTTAGAGAGACTTACAGAGCGAGTTCACTACCAGTTCTCAATTACTGTGGAGTCTGATTCTGTTCTCATTTACTCTCAAGTACATGGGAAATGATTGTTTCCCTTGATACGGTATGTGCAGGGTGTAATAAAATCTTGAGTGTCTGGCCTTTGCAAAGAGAGACCTAGGCCACTCCAAATAGTCTCAGTCAGTTTATTTCGTTTTTACTACATTTCTCGTGGTGATGACATGCTGCCTCTCTGCTCCCAGCACAGCTCACAAGACCAACATCACTTCTGGCTGAAGTGAAAAAGTTTCGGGTTTGAACTTTGGAAATATTCAGTCATATGTCCAGACTTTAATAAAAAAGCCCAACATCATTTCCATCCCAAGGGGTGTTGCCTCACCAAACCTGGTTACTGAGCAGCCTGCACAGGAATGCTGTGGTGTCAGTTCCCAGATCCATGGCAGAGGTTGAGTGGCACTGGCTTTCCTCATGAAAATAATCATCATTTTCTGCTCAAAACAAAGCATTTACTTTTTAGCTTGAAATTTAATTTCCTCTTAGAAGCGTGAAGTCTTAGGAACAGGATCATTTAGCAGTCAGACACCCATCATACACACTGACTTGGCCTTTCCTGAACCTTCCCAGCACATTGGCAGCTCCTGCAAGCATGGCTGAAGGTCATTGTGCAGCATCTCTGCCATGAGGAAACAGGAAGGTCATAGCTAATACTGTGCCAAATTAACAGACAGGGTTTAATTCAACACCTCTTATGGATGAATACTTGCATAAGGAATCCCAGGCCTGCTTTAAGCAAGGCCCCTGGGTATGCACTTCAGGCTAACCTGAGTACAAGTGCTTCCTTCTGTTGTGTCTTGGGAGTGATGAATGCCAAGTTGCCTTCATGCCCTCTTTTCAGAAATCATATTGCCTTCAAAGAAGGGGAATTTTACTGTGCTGCTGGTGGAAGGAGGTGGAATGTTAGATGGAAACCTTTGTGCCATTCACAACATGAAGGGAAGGGAAAATACGGTTTTTCATCTGAGTGAACTACTTTGCATGTATGTTGACTGAGTGGGAAGTTGTATCTTATAATATGGTAATTTTTCTTTAGCATATGGAGAGGCCAACCAGCAAAGCATCTTGTGAAGTATTAACAAGGTCCTGGTTGGCATCCACAGGGATCTTTAGGCCAGGCTGTAGCTGCTTTCAGCATTAGCAGCTTCAGAGATGTATCAGGGGAGGAGGGAAAAACTATACCAGGCTAATTTGAGAGAGCAGCTGGCTACCTGGCAGTCTAGGGACCCTGTGTAATTAAAAGCATTCCTGTCTCCAGCATAAGGCTTATAGATCTGTCCTGGCTGTCTGTAATCAGAGATGTGGAGTGAATATATTGGTTTGGGAGTGGGATTATTTGTACTTTCCTTGTTTCTGGTCCTCCTGTTTTATGGTGACGTTCTCTGGGACACACGGAGGAGTTCAACATCCAAAATGATCCCGGAGGGAGCAGGTTGAAGATCAAAGAGGGAGCACTGCCCTGCTGCATGTGTACCCTGTAAAGAAAGCACGCTGGATTTAGCACATGGTTAATGAAGCTGGAGGTGGTCTCATCCCCTGTTACTGATACAGTGAGGAGACACAGCCTCCTTGCATGGGGATGGGAAAATAGCCATAAATTTAGCAAACACACACTGTACCAGGGCAGTGGAGCTGAGCCTGGGATGTGCCTTCATTTTGCCTACCTGTTTCCCATCCCAACCCTGACTCATGAGCTTTTCATCAAAAGGGATCCTTATCTTTTTTCCTGATTTTCCAAAAATGTGTGAATGGCCGAGAGGGACTCTTTGAAGTCAGTGGGGGCTGCAAACTGCTCTGTGCTTTAGAAACTCTTTTAAAAGATCTTTATCTATAAATTCAGCAGTGCTTCAACTTCGCTATCCATATGACAGGTCAAGTAATTCCTGCTTCCTCCAGGATCGGAAATGCCCTTATTTAAGTTAATGTGGGTGGATACAAGGTATGCCTAACTGAGGCATTACCTTTCAGAATATAATAAGGTATGAAATCCTTTTAATATGTGTTTTAATGTCCCTTCTATGAGACAATTGGTGGTTAATTTGATAGGATGGCACCAAATATGCCCAGAAAGGTTATCCTGTGTGATTCTGTTAGGTGATCTTTTCTCTGAGGATTCCCTTGTCTGCCTTTCTCTGTGATTCTTTGTGGTTTCTCTCATTTCTTCTGATGTTTCCTTATTAATTTCATCCTACTGCTCCTTTTTCATCCCTTTCTCCCTGGGGCAGAGGAGAAGCAACAGAGGAGGAGGAGGAGAGGGATGTGACACCAAGCTTTTCCCCAATCAGCCTTGCAGTATCACTCCGTACCAGGAAGCACAGGACTTTCCCAGGACTGGTTCTTATTGCTGGAGGAGGAAGGGCAGTGTCTGGAGAGGCAGTGTCTGAGCCAGGAGAGATCAGGCTTGTTACCCAACCACGGTCCTGACATAAGGGCTGGGCTGAGAGCACCCCTAGGTGTGGTTGTGAAACTGACAGTAAAATTTGTTTCTGAGCTCTCTTGATAGGTGTTGGAGATCAGGGAACTGATCGAAACTAGGAATGAAGGGAGAACCACTGGCATTGCCTTGGCTTCTTTTTATTATCATTTCCCAAGGAACTGACTCCACTGTGACACTGAATAGGAGCTTTCACAGTTCTAAGATCATTTCAGGCTCTGGAAAAATGTCACATGAGGCTGGGCTAGGCCATCACTCCTTTGTGCAAGCCTTTGAGGCAGGGCTGATGTGCTTGAGCTTGGCCAACTCAGGATCACTAAAACACAGGGTCCTGCCTTAGCTACAGAACGATGGCAGTGCTTTTCTGGGGGGTAACAACAAGGCACCTTCTCCCTCCTGCATCCCTTCTGCTGTTCCTGCCCCAGTTTAGTCACCTGGCTCTGCTGTGCTCTCATCTCATCAGCTGGGTGCCTGCAGCAAGGGCAATTACTCCGAAGCCATGGCTGGCTGGCTGCTGGCAAGCACAGCTCTGTCATTAATCCTGCCTGTTAAAAGGGTGAGCGGGGCTGGCTCCCTCCCTTCCTGCCCCTGTGCTCCCCTTGCTGCCTCACCTTGCCCGGCACCAGCTGCAGCGCTGGGGGCTGGCAGCTCCGGCAGCTCCCCATGCAGGCCCCCCTGCACGCCCTGAAGAGGATCCTGGCCCTCTGGAGCACATCCCAACGGTGGGTACCTGCCTCTGTGGGATCAGGGACCGCGGGGTGGCACTGCACACCCCCCTGGGCACCGGGGCCTTTCCCTTCCTCACCCGTCGGGAAAGCTTCGGCTCCCTTTGGTGACAGTGGAGAGAGAGCAATTCCCTGCTGCTCGTTCTGCCCGCGGTGAGGGGTGGGATGCTCGGGGACACGGTGAGCTGGGATGCTGCACTTTGCTGTCACCTCTCGTTCTCTCTGGAGTCGTTTGCTTGTTCCTTAGGACATGAACCTGTCTGGTGAGCACAGCTGGATCTGTTGTGCTAACACATCCAGCTGGGCACAGGAGATGGCATTTAGTTGTGAGGCAGTGCCAGCCTGCCCAGCCTGGGCATGCTGCTGTCAGCGGGCTGCTCTGTGGCTGCTTTGTATTGTGCTCTGTATGGGCTCCATATTGTGAGAATCTGTCTGTCTGATGTTTAGACAAGCTGATCAGAACACTGTCATATCACCTGGGAGGTTAATCATGTGTCACTGACAAGTCCTGCCTTTGCTTGGTTCGTGTGCTTGGTCACCATCCCTATCAAGTGCATGGTGTTTGCTCCTTTTCTGCTGGTGTGTTTGTTGGGGGGTGGGGGTGAGATTCAGGAGTCAGTTGGAGTACAAAAGACTGCAGAGAGATCTGTTTTCCAGACCTGAGTTTTCAATGCTTTTGATCCCATTCTATAAAACAACAACTTTGCCTTTATTGGGTGCATAAATAACTGTGGTGGCACTGAGGATTTTTACCCAACAGGAATTAGGGCCTTATGATACCAGGTGTGGAGCAGCCTTGTTTTATAGCAACAGAGTATCTTATAATTTAATCTTGACTTTATGAAATTACAGGACGCCTTCCAGTTCTGCCAGGGCACCGTGCCTGCCAGTGGCAGTGTATGTGGTGCAAATTGCTCTGGAGTTTTGGCAGGTGGCCTCTGTCCTTTCCAGCAGATTGAGGGCACGGGCTTGTTTTCAGCCATTAAATTTCAGAGCTCTGTTGTCACGTAGTCTTGAATTACTGTGCAGTCCTGAAAACATCACTGTTCAAGTGATTACTTTCCTTGCAGACCAAATATTTGGAATTAAGATATACCGGGCTTGGCTTTTAAAAAGTACTTACTATCCATGACAGTCCCAAAGAAATTATCATGAGCTGCAGTTTAGACATACTTATATCCAGGTATTTTTATTTATATATCTGAGATTTTAGATTTTACCTGTTTTACCCAGCTCTAGGTTATGTCATTCTCTAACACTTGGAGAATCAAGTGTTTCTCTTTTGCTATTTACTCAATAAGTGTTAAGTGCAAATTCCTGGACTTGGCCTCTTCCAATGTAAATAAACCAGGATTTGTTTTAGTGATGAAAGCTAACAGGAGTTTAATTGACGTCAGCACAGGGTGAGAACATCATGGTATCACAGCATCAGAGTTATGATGTGGAGTGGCTCCCTGGGCTTTTCCCTCTGCCACAGCTGTCAGACAGCTGGATACCAGGTGGGAAATGGCCAGTTCCAAGACTGCCATTGCCAAACTTCTGGAAAACATGGATTGAACTGCTGTTTGTAAGCAGGCCAAAACGTTTTTGACTCCAGTTGACTTGCAGATAGTGACTTTATTCTTACAGGGCAAGCAAAACCTTGTCCAAATCTAAATCAGGCACCTGAACATTTAATCTGCAGGTTTTGAAAGTTAAAAAGTAAAGGTTCGTTTAAGTGTACCTTTCCACATGTGGTAGGTGCAGCTGTCATTGCAGGGAGGCGTTGGTGAGGTGTCTCTTTGAGTACTAATGACAGGGCAGAGCAGACAGAGTGGTGGTTGTGTGGAGCAGCCCCATGTCCTTGGAGCAGGCACAGCAGTAACTACAGCTGTGCCTGACACAGGCTGGACCACAGGCTCCTTCCACGGTGGCACAATTAGGAACTCACAGGCTGCTGGGTCTTGGGAGAAACTTCAGTGAGCTCAGCCTGTTCTGAGGCACGGCTTGGAGATCTTCCTAAGGAGTATTGTAGGATAACAAGTGAATTTCTTTCATCAGTATCTTGACTCAGATGTCTCACACTGAGTTCCTCACTTCTCGGGAACAGTGTGGCCCAGGGGTTCTCTGCAGCTCCCAGTGCTAAATGATTGGCATTTGAGGTTCCTATTTTGCCTTTATTGGTTTGCATAGCTCCTACTTGTTAAACAGCATGTGCAAGAAATGGAATTTTTCTTCTTACCAACACTGTGGAGTAACTACACTTCTCTCAAGTGTATTTTAGATCCATATATATTAAATTTGGACCAGCCTCAGACATTTTCTTTCCCAGTTGATCAAAGAATATTCTTCCTTTCAGGAAACAAGTTCCAGTTGCCTTGAGTTCTTGTCACAGAGGCAGTGTCCATGTACATGAGGGAGTTCTGACTGAGGACAGTTTGGCAGTACTGGACCAGCATCATAAACTTCCTCATACTTTTGAAGCATTTTTCTTCATTTTTCCTCACACCATTCAAAACTTTTATCTCTACTTTTGGGCCATATTTTCTGTGCTCTGGTGACCCTGCCTTTCTCTCCAGTTTCCTCGAACTCTGTCAGTAATTCAGTGTAAAGCACCCATCATTGCAACAGCAATTCTCAAGTGGCACCAGCTCTCATGAAATGTTGAGCTGCTGCCTGGCACACAGGAATGCAACCAAAATCTCCACTTGTTTCTTAAACCTTTATCAACCCATTAAAGCAGGAGGGAGCACTGACCTAGAAATGCAGCAGCTGCAGCTCTGGCCATGGCTGGAGAGCCTCTTGGTGACCTACTTTGTCCCAGCCAGGAGCATCCTGCTGCACAAGGGTGGCTCCTCCCCAGGAAACTCAATGCAAATGCCTCTTGTTGCTGAGGGTTCAGGGGAGGCTGCAGCTGAAGGGGTTAAACAGCAGGAACTGTGAGGTTTCTTTTTAGGAACCCTCCTGAAGCCCCTTTTTACACCCAGCTGTTAGCCTGACCTATCTCTGTAGTTACAGTGACTACCTTGGACATGCACTAATGAAGCCCCTGAGGGAATTGCCCAATGTAACCAGCACAGACCAGGACAGAGAGCTCTTTCCTGAAACTTTATTTTGGCTTAATTATCTTTCTTTGCTTTCCCATTTTGGTTTGTGTAGAGCAACAGTGACATCCATTGGCTTATTAGGTGAATCCAAAGTCCTTTATGCACGTCATGTATTTACTGAAGGTGGAGGGCTGGACCAGAGTGTGTCTAAGAGATTATAAAATGCTGAATTCTCTGAATAATTGTTAGCACTGCAGAATCAACCCAGGCAGGGAAAAGTTAGAGCAAATTTCCTTCAGCTTATTCACTCATGATAATGTCTAAGATGTAAATTGCTACAATAAAAGTCTGTTATATTTTAAAACTGCATTCTTTCTTGAAGACAAGAGGGCTAGAAAAAGAAGAAAATTAGTAGAGGTTGTGGGGGAGGAGCTGACAGCCAGAGCTCTGTAAAAAAAACCCAGTGAATGAAAGACCTAAAGTCTTCTAAAAAAAAAAAAAGAAATAAACAAAACAAATCATTCATGTGAATTCGGCTGATCTGGAGGACTCTCATTGCATTTCAAAAAAACACAAAAACGGTTCCATTTATTTTTAACCCCGTGAGTGAATCAGTAGATGTTTCCTGCAGGTATTTCATTGAACAGAACCAGTGTCTGCAGTAAATTTTTGACCAGCTGTAGTTACAAGCCCATTCCAAGGTCCAACGCCTGGACCTGGCAGGGAGTCCCTGTGGGAAGGAGGATTGAACTCCGAACCCACTGGCCCAATTTTGTGGCTCCACAGCCCAGCACAGCTCTTGGGGGTTGTGTCTGCAGCCAGGTGCAGCTCATCCTTGTGGCTGGGACACCTGGGACTTGCACAGGGATTTTCCCTTCCAGCACCACCTGAGATAAAGGAAAAAGGGAGTTATGGTGACTGACACCGTCTCATTTGGAGTCTGGCTCATGGCTCTTAATTAGAAATGAAATTGTAAGTGCTATGCAGAGCAGTCATAACTGAGGGGAGCTACAGGTGCTCAGCAAAAGGTTTTCTATTCAGCAGCTTGTGGGCAGGCATCATGTCCACAGCACCTAAGAGGGATTTTCCCTTTATTTATGTATTCATTTCCAATGGGAGAGCCCATCAAACGTTCCCAGCTGAAGCTCAGTGTACTGGGGAATTTCAGACTGCCCGTTGTGCATATATGCACAACAGAACAGAAGGGAAGCTTTCTTTCATGAAGAAGCTTTGCCTCTTGTCCCTGCAGACTCCAACATGCTGGAGATGCTTTCATCCAGTTACTGTGATTTTAGCCCTTCAGAGTGTCTCTGCTTTATCTTCATAACCCATTGCTTGCCTTTGGCTGCCTCAGAGCTTGAAAATGTTTCTTCTTGATATTTCAGACATTGACACTCAATCCAGCCAGTAGTCTCCCTTTGGAGACCCTCCCTTCTCCCTGCCTGCCTTTGGGGACTGCTCTGTGGAGATTTGTTGATTCCTCACTTTCCCTCCTCCCTGTGAAGTGCTTCCATGCCTCTCCATGGCTGCATGTCTGCAGCTAATGCCAGGGCACTGTTGCTGTGCTTTCATGGACTGAGAGAAGAGCACATAATTTCTTTTTTTTTTTTTTTTTTTACCTCTGGAAGTCATTCTCTAGCTGATCTCTCTCTCACAGCTGTGGAGGTTAGCTCCACACAGCATTTGGGTTTGCATGGCCTGATCTTCCCAAGCAGTTACCAAAGGCTGGAATTCCCCTGGGTGTTGACTTTTTGGTGCCAGTTGAGCTCCTTTTCTCATTCCTGCTGTATGTGGTTTCACGGGGAGTGGCAGGCTGCCGGCTCAGGTTCCTTTGACTATCCTGTGTATACATTTTCCATGATCAGAGAGGGAGGCCGGCGGATAAAATCCTTGCGGATAACAACGGATAACATTGCTGTGCTAACAGACATTTGCATGGCAGATATGAAAACAGCCCCATTCATACCTCCTGTGATGGTGCTGAGTCTTACAACTGCTTTGAAATTTGAGGTGAGCTGTTGCTCGATTGCATAAGGCACCGGCTTTGCCACGGCTTCCCACAGGTGCACTGGACTTCCCTAGCCCTGGCCAGCCTGCCAGCAACAGGAGGGCAAGCACAGCCTTCCTGCAGAGCTCCCAGCATCCTGGGGGAAGGTACAGACTGCTCATGGCTGCCTTGTCTGCAGACTGCCAAAAATGGAAGGGAAAACATTGGATTTGCGCCCCAGAGCAGGCTTAGCCTGTTCTTATCCATACAGTAGGGACAGTTCAGCAAAACACCACAAACATCCAAATTCCTTGTGGTAAGAAATAAGCCAGAGAGGTGGGCTTCTTTCCAGAGAAAACACTGGCATTTCACTGAAAACCAGAACCCCGCCAAAGTGCAGTTGCTTGTCCAGAGACTGCACTGAGCAGTTTGTCCCTGCGAGGCCGGCGCTCAGTCAGCCTCTCCGGCAAAGACAAACAGGGTTATCTCCTCGAGTGTGCTTGGAGTGCCATAAAGGGGAGCCTTTCTTGCCCATTTCCGAGAGGAACCAGGGTTAATTCTCTCCTATCACATCAGGACCTTGTTGTGCCTGTTTGTCCCCAGGCAATGGCATCCGGCACGGATCATCGGTGTCACAGTAGCTTCCAGCACTGCCCACTCTGGTACTTGATTTTCCTCGTGTGGCTACACTAGATTGCCAAAATGCAGTAGATTTGAGGCAAGCTTTAATTTGGAAAATACAGCCTGACCTGAGATCTTGCTGGGAGCTACTCCAAGACTTGCCCAGATGTCTGAGGTGGCATGATGTGGCCCATTTCTCTGCCCTGCTGGGTTATGGTGGGGCCAAGTCCCTGCCTTGGACTTCCATGGCTCGCTCTGCTGTGGCAAAGGAGAACAGCTCCCAGTGTTTCCTTGCTCTCACACACTGGAACTGTTTGCACATTTAGAGCAAGTAATGCTTTATTACTGTTTACTTGAAAGGAGGAAGGCAAAATAAATTTAAAAAAAGGAGAGTGAGAACATCTTGTGAACCTGCTGTTCTCAGATCTCTCCGATAAAAACAGTTCCAAGTGCGTGAGAAGTTTCCTACTCCAAGATTTATTTACTTCTGAAAGAAAAGCCACCTTCATGTCATTATTTTATTTTCAATACAGGTTTTAATTTGGTGAGAAAATATCTTCCCCCTAAAGAACCTATTCTGCCTCATTAACTCCTATAAAAAGCACCCCCCCAAGCTTGAAATGTTTAAAGAAGCATAAATTAAGGCTAAGTTTGTTGTTTGCCGCTTTAATCAACAAACAGCCTTAAAAAGGACTCACAAAAGGTTCTATAAACTAAATTTATTAGTGAGCAGGAAAACAGGCCCTCAGCTGCAGCCTCCTCCCCTTCCCAACCCCCTGGACTTGGAGGGGGGTAGGTTTTTGGAGTCACTGGTTTTGTTTACAGTGTCTTATTCTCTTGGGCAGGTTGTTGTGGTCCCATGGATCTCTGTCAGACTTTTGTGATGCAGCTGAACTGAAGTGACTTGGGACAGTCTGTTAATTAGATCTTCAAGTCCTTCACCCTTTTTTCTTTGCTGTACAAATGTCCTTTCCCCCCTCTTCTTTTCCCTAAATCTTTTTGTCAGTAGCTCAGAAGGAAGGAGAGTTTTTTCATTGCCAGAGAAAACTGCTGTTCTTCCTTTCACCTCTCTAGGATGTTGGAGGACAAGTGGATTCACATCTATTTTCTGCACTTTTCCTCTCCTTGGAATGTTTAAGAAGCCTTCTACTATTTCCTCTTTATGCTATCATCATGATGTATTCTCTCTTAGGGATATCTCTGTGCACAGAGGGGTGCTCATAGTGACCGTGGTACCAAGAACCAAGGGAAAACTTAGGGGCATGGTCTAGAAAATTTCAGTGCAGAGGACAGGGTAGTTGAATAAAAACATTAGGAATTAACTTCCCTGAGTCAGCACATATGAATGCATGATTTCTTTCCAAATTCCCTTAGATTTTCCGCATAACAGTGAACTTCCATACAAACCTCTTGCATCCAGGCTCAGTTCAATCTTAAACTGATTTTTCATTTGGTTTATTTGGGTGAAGTCTTCATGAGGAAATTTAATAATGGGTTTTTTTCATTGCTGCAGGATTTGAACTTTGGCACTTCTTAATTTTTTTCATAGCTATCTTAAGTTCAGTCTGAGATATGCAGTGTAAGAGAGATCCAATAAAAATCCTTTTTGTTCACTGGAAAAAATGGCCTTGACCCATTAGAGAGCGATTTGATATTTATCTGAACACCTCCTCACCTTCCAGGAGTTAATTTGACTTGGAGATGAGCCAAGACAGGGAGTTTCTCTGAATTTCTCCCAGCTTTACAGACTTGGATTCAAAGAGTCCTGGCTCTGAACAACTCATGATTCAGGTTTTCCAAACCGAAAGGCGACTGGGCACGTTTTGGAAAACCGAGCCTCCCTGGGAGTTCTGTTCCCCCTGATTGATGGCCCTGCCTCCCGCCCCTCTGTGCTCTCGCTCTTCATGGTCTGTGGGTAGGTCAGCACTGCAAACACTCCTCAAAGGAAATCTTCCCTCTTCAGTGCGGCCCATGGTTTATCTCAAAACCCAATTTCCTCTGTCCAGCCCACGCCTTCCCTTCCTCCCCCAGCAGACTCCACAAGGGTTTCACGTTTCACACCAGCTGCCTGAGCAAAGGCAGGACTGGCCCTGCTGTGCTGCAGCTTGGCATCTGCAATGCCCAGCAAGCCAGGGGCACGAGGAACAGCCACAGGACAGAGTTCCTTTGGGGCTGTTCCACACTGCCTTTTCATCCTTCAAATAAGAGCTTTTCCCCATCTCTGTGAACCAGCCATATCCCAGCCGTGTGTCCAGCAGCTCATATAGCCAGAAACAAGAGGCTGGGAAAACAGAAGTGGGATGAGGCATCCAGGACCACTGTGCCCGAGCCATCACTGTGGGCATGCAGGGCTCCTCCCCCTCACAGCTTTATTAAAACAGGAAGAGGGAAGTTTCCGTGGTTATCCCATCCCCCAGGAGCATGGCATTCACTGGGCATGACAGTACTGGGCACCTGCCAGGGAGCCAGGCAGGTGGAGAACAGGAGCACTGGAGGGGGTTTTGTGATGATTAGGAAAAAAAAAAAAAAAGGAGAAAGGACTCCTGGATGAACACCTGAGTCTCTTGGTTCCCCACAGCAGAGATACTCCTGTCATCTCTGGGAAGGGATGGGATGTGGATGTGCATAGTCCTAGGGCGTCTTCATCTACTCCCCAAAGCAAACAAAGACAGTGCCAAAGACAGTCACAGTGGTGTGTACACGGAGTTTTTAGGCTCTCTGTCCCCGTTCCAGCCCAGCTGGCAGGCTCTGGAGCTGATGGCAGCAGTGTTTACACTGCCTGTTCACTGTGGCGTGGGAGCTGAAGGGAAACTACCTGCACGCTTTTGATCCAGGTGGGAAAGGGCAGGGAGATGGGCAAGGGCTCCACTGGACCTTCCAGACGCCAACTCACATCTGGCTCTGCCATAATTCACTCTGCCTCCAGTGCAGCTGGAGAGACACAGGGAGACACAGGCATCCACCTGGGCACTGAGGGGTCCAGCTCTGATTGCTTTGGATTTTCTGCAAGTCCAAGGACGGCTGTTTTCAAAGCAGTGAGAACACCAGCAGGACAGAGGAAAATTTACAAAGAGCCATGATTGTTGGGGGAGATTATATGACCTCTGCTCTTGTGCTTGGATAGGATTAAACTCCCATCAGAAGCAAACACCAAGTAAGAAACCAAAGTCCTGCAAAAAATATTTAAAACATCCCTCTGAGTCCTCCCCCTTGTTCTTAGCCCTGGCAGGATATGATACTGGTGTCACAAGAGTCACCCGGTGGAGAAATCCTGCTTAGTTACAGACATTCTTTAATTTTTTTTTTTTGTGGTGAAAGGGTTTTTCTTTCAAGAATAAGCACAGAAGGACATGTAGGCTGGTCCTGCTGGAAAAAGTTCTGGAGGTATCTCAGTGGGAGCTGAGCTGTGCTGCTCCACCTGAAGAGGGAACAAACACTTTGCTGTTGAAGCAGCATCGGGGGGAATTGCACAAAGGCCGAGGTGTGACTGGGATGGGTTTAGCTGTGTAGGGCCAGTGAGACATTCCAGCCAGGACACTGGCACGAGGTGAGCTGTGGACACTGAGCACCTCCAAGATGTGGCTGCCATCAGACAGAGCTCCCTGCAGCCCCTCAGCTCCATGTGTGGGTGTTTGGACCCACGCCCCATCAGTCTGGAGGAGAGGCAGTGCTCTCTGCTCCAGGGCAGTACGGATGGAAGTTGTGCAGAAGGTTTCGTTTTGTCAGAAGTCTGTGCTTGTTGTGATCCCTCCCAGTGAATTCCCACTTGGATTAGCTGCCTGTCATCCGCCTCAGGGCGAGTCCCTGTGCTATGGTAAGTGCTGTCTTGCTTCAGTAATTAGTCCAAGGTTATGGGGAGCCTCAGGTTTATGCTACAGGTGGTGATGTTTTTGTTGTTGTTTTTGTCACAGAAGGACAAGCATTCATAGGTTTTTATGATCACATCCTAGACCCGGACTTTGTTTCATTGCCTGGTAACGTCTGTGATCCTGTTTGCCACTCGGTATCTTGCCAAATGGCTGGCCAAGATGCAAAGTACACTTAAAGTGTTTAAAATACCAATAAACCCATCTGGAATCATTTCATGAAGCAAATTATCATGGGTCCTTCAGGGTCGTAATGGAATGATCCTGAGCAGATGACATACACTGCACCTGCTGGTGTGGGAGCTCCCCAGTCAGAGAGGGAGAAATCATGCCTTTGTAGAGGGGATAGCAAAAGCCATGCCTCCAGTGATGACATCTGCACAGAGGAGCTCTGCTGGCAGCAGGGTCACCCTGGCTGGTGGCTGCAGACCCTAGAGCTGGATGATGGGTGTGCTTGTCTGGGATCAGAAAGGGCCTCTTGCCATGAAAGGGGATGGGAAGGCAGGCACCACCTGAGTCATCCTGATTAGCAGGCTGTTTAATCCTGCTTCCCAAATCTGCCCTTTTGTGTCACAACACAGTGATCTAGAGCTGTTGAAATTATTAACCCATCCTGATGACGCATCCCCTTAGGCACGTGCACGGGAGGGGTCTGTTGTTGTCCCCGTGGAAATCCAGCTTGAGAGCTCAAAGCCATGGCAAGACAGGTGTGTGACAGCACCCCGGGTTTTATACAGACAAAACATTCCCCTGGGAAGCACAAGTGAAAAAATACAGAAGATGGCCTTTAATCTGCTGAGAGAGGTGCTACCTCATGATGGGTTTCATCATCAGGACTCAGAAGTAATGCTCACTGCCTTTGTAACCTCACCTCGGGTGTTTTTTCTGCATCTCCCATCCTGGTTTATCACCATGATTTCTGCAGCTGATTAAACATTAGTATTAAACATTCCAGGCTGTTGATTATGAATGTGCAGGTAGGGAGAGAGACATCAACATGAAAACTAGCAGTGGCTGAGCATAATTTCACCTGATACAGATGCACCCATTCAATATTTTAGTTCAAATGAGACCAACAGGAATCATTTTAAGCCAAGTCAGAATTAAGTTATATATAAATAGAAGTAAAATTATCTGTGTACATATGTTTAACAGTGGGTGAACAAATGGTTTCAGGGAGGCCAGTGCCTCTTGTGAAGAGCATGTTGGGAGTGGGATTCTTTCCTGCTAAGATTAGGATCTCATCCCTTTCCCTCACTCTATAAAATAACAGTCTCTCTCTATATAAAACTGGGGTATTTTGGGGTGATGTTTGTGTATTCCTTGATAAAAGATCCATTATGGGCCAGATGCTCACATTGTGAAGAGCAACTTTTCTAGCATCTCCTTCAGTCACCTCTTTGTGTTCAACAGGTATTTTCTTTCCTTCACATTCCCCCACTTGCTATCTTCGTTCTGCATGGCTCTCTGGTGCTGCCAGCAGCTTGCAGAGGTGTTTGAGTTCAGGGGTTGTTGAAGGAGCAGCTGCTGTATTCATATCCATGTGCAAATCAAAAAAACAGCTGAACATGGAGCCACCCTTTGAGAGGAAAGAGTTATCAGATAAAAAAACAGGAGTCTTAAAGGAGGGTTCAGAGCAGGTGTTTGGCATCAAAAGGACAGGAAGGAAGATGGCAGGTGGCAGGGTGGGAAAGCAGAAACCAATTTCACTTCACCTGCAAAATCTGTCACCACTGGAAACGGGAAAATGAAATCCTGCAGTCTTCAGGGGCACTTCCACACCACCAGGTCTGTCCAGTTTAATTCCTAGGCACAAACCAGCTTGGCTCCATCATAGCACTGTGCTTGTTTCATGCCAGCCCAAAGCAGGGCATTAGAAGTACAAATTCTTACTTGAAACTTGAACTCCTTCCCTTGTGTAACACAAATCTTTGTGTGGCATGAAGGGTTTTCTTTAGTTTTTCACAGCAATACCAGAAATGGAAAGGATTTATTTATTTTAGTAAAATGCCTGTGATGCGTGTGATCACCTTTGTGAGACACACCAGTTCAGCTTCATGTAGTTTTAAAATTAATTTAATATAGCTCTTTTGCTGGTTAAATGTCCTGTGTGAAACTGACCTCGCAGGTGACAGCAGATGCTGTTAAAGCCACCACAGCAGTAACGTGGCTTTGCTGTGGCCCGTGACACTCGCTCCTGAGACAGGAGCTCGGCGGGATCAGCGGCCAGTCGGAAGGACCTCTGATGTATGGGAAGGTGCGACTGGACTTTTCACAGGGACAGGGGAAGAACGGCAGGGCTTTGGAGGGAGCCCGGTTCTCTGAGGGCTGCGCCCGGCCGGGGGCTCAGGCGGAGTTCGCGCCGGTGGTGCGGGGATGGAGATGCGGTAGCCGGGTTGTGGCGGGATGGGGGAGCCTGCAGGGGTCTCCGG
>VXBR01010364.1:2026-4526 GCA_013400215.1 Cisticola juncidis
TCCCTCCTTTCCTTCCTCCCTCCCTCCCTTCATGTTTTCATTCCAGCAAAACTTATGCACATTGTCCTTAGCTCTATGATGATTAAATTCTTAAAAGAAGGTCAAGCATTACACAGTATAGTTCTAAGTTTTTTTCCTATCTTGTCTTCCACCATTTCTCTGCTGAATTTTCTGATATAGATTCCATTTTTTTTTTGACAATGTTATGTCTGGTAGAGTTGTAGGTTTCCTACTAAGCAATGGGAGAACTAGACTGAAGGATGAGAAGAAGCTTGTACCTGAGGATGCAATTGCTAAATTTTAGAAGCTAGGTGTTTTCTTGAAAGACTGACAAAGTTCAGAGTTTCAATTATTTGTGTTTTCAGTACATTGTGGATAGGTTCTTTGTGTGTTTTTGATTAAAAATGAAAAAACATTACGTTAGCTAATTCTTGTATGTACTTTACTTACAATAGCTAAGAATCTTTTTTCAAATGTGACAGAAGGAAAGAAATTAGATTCTTTTTACTGGGACAAAATCTACTCTACTTCCTTGTTTGAACAGGCTGAGGAAGAAATANGCTCAAACACAGGTACACTTAGCATAAGATCATGCACAAACAAGCACTGGAAAATTTGAAGTGCCTAAACAATGTATGTGTATAATCTCAAAAATTCCAGTAGCAGTCACACAGCCAATGTGTGCAGGTGCTTCTTTAAGCACAGTGGTATTTTTTATAATTTCCGACATGTAATCTGTTGCAGAGGAGATTTTGAACTAAAGTCCTAATCCAATATCTGAATTTAGCTACAAGAATATCCTTGCTTATTTGGTTTTCAGTTTTTAACCTTACAACCTGGGTTTCAGCAAATGTTCCAGAGTCTGTCCTTTCCTTCCTTCCTTCCNCTGGTAGAGTTGTAGGTTTCCTACTAAGCAATGGGAGAACTAGACTGAAGGATGAGAAGAAGCTTGTACCTGAGGATGCAATTGCTAAATTTTAGAAGCTAGGTGTTTTCTTGAAAGACTGACAAAGTTCAGAGTTTCAATTATTTGTGTTTTCAGTACATTGTGGATAGGTTCTTTGTGTGTTTTTGATTAAAAATGAAAAAACATTACGTTAGCTAATTCTTGTATGTACTTTACTTACAATAGCTAAGAATCTTTTTTCAAATGTGACAGAAGGAAAGAAATTAGATTCTTTTTACTGGGACAAAATCTACTCTACTTCCTTGTTTGAACAGGCTGAGGAAGAAATACAATATGAAAAACATTTTTAAGTAGAAAAGACCTGACATCATACTTTGCTCATATTAGGAATGTTCAGTTGAGAAATCTCAATCCTATTGTCATGACTGTAAGAATAATGAGCTATGGTGATCGGGAACCTTCCATAATTATCAATATTTATTTTGAGATATTTGGAAATTGGATATGACACACTGCACACTTTTCAGCACACTGATGCTGAAAGCAGTTGCATTTGCTTGACAGGAAAATCCATTTTAAAACTGTTTTTTACCTACTTCTGTATTTTTTTTTTTTTGGTATTATTAGAAGATGCATAGAAGGAAGACCGAACCATACACATTGCCATGTGTAGATGACCAAGTCTTGTATGTGTCCTTGATCATCTGAAAATCACTTAGATTTAAGACCTTGTAGAAGGAGTTGAAGTTACCCTGTAGTTCCTTCCTGCAGGGAGACTGTGGAAGACAAACCAGGAGAAATTTATTGAGTAACAAAAGAGGTAACAGAAGATGAGCTGTTTGAGTTTTAATGAAGTAAAACCCCGTCCAGCATCTGCAGGAGAGTTGGCTGGATTAGATTTGCAGGGCTGGCCTTAAATGGTTCAAAGAGGTGGCTCTCCACATCAGAAGAATTGGTGCACATGCACATTTTCTAAACAGGCAGTATGGATTTGAAATACAAAAAGATGCCTGACTTTTAACAAAGCTTTCTGGCTACAGATGGAGATTCATTAAAATACTTAAAGGATCTTCGAGAAATGAATCATCAACAGAATCTAATGAAACAACTATTTTGCTAACCATTTTGGCATTATTTGGAAATAGTCTAATAATCTTACATTTACTGCAATGACTTTTTGCAAGGGTTTTATTAATAGTATAGAAACCATTATTATTATAAAAGACATTTATAATTAACACTTTATGACAGAATGATTTAAGAGAATAATATTCATTGTAGCTAAGCAGCTGTGAAAACAAATAAAGTGGTAATGCTAATTAATTTATTGCATTAATGCAAATAATGTGAATTCAAAGAGCTGACAGAAAATAATATGTTAGTAGCTAATAGCAGATTTTTCAAAGAACTGCGACACATTTTAGGCTTTCAAAACTGTATTTGTCTCAAAAGCACTAAAAGGTGTTAAAAAATAGCCACTTTATTGATGTGCATCGTCAATGTTCATTATAATAAGGAGCAATCTTGCCAAATAATACCCCAGTATAACCTTTTGACCCGTTATCAGTGATCAGAAATCCTTATAGTTGGTAA
>VXBR01010364.1:9526-27026 GCA_013400215.1 Cisticola juncidis
GTCATACTAGGTAAAGTACAGGGGTTATTTCACTTCAAAATGCATTGCCACATGAAGACTTTATGTAGGGCATTTGCTGCATGTCTGCAGATGCTATTGCACTGTGCTCATACTGACTGGGATAGTTAGTTTTCTTCATTGCAGAGTTGCTGGTCCACAACATGGAACGGGACTCCTCCAGGCTGCTGAACCTCCAGCTGACACCACAGAGAGAGACCACAGGTGCCTTGCAAAGATCCCTCTCTGGGCTCAGTGCTGAGAGCAGCTACACCCGAACCGCGGGTTGGACCGAGTCCAGGCTGGTCCAGACCAGAACGGCGGCTGTAGAGGCAGACCCTCAGGGGGCTGGGAAAAGGAGAGCACTTCCCCTGATGCTTACTTGCCGAGAAACTGGACGAGACGAAGGAGAAGGAGGCGGACTGCGGGAGGATTTTTTAGAGTTTATTTGAGCCCCAGCATGGGCTTGTAACCAGTCAAACAACCCCCACAGACCCTGACCACGAGGTCTGCAGTCCTTTTATTCAGGGGAAGTGTGGGAGCAAGGGGTAAGGAACTCCCCAACGAGGGGGCAGGGGAGGAGACAATTCAGGTAGAGGGGCATTCAGGTGAGCCAGTGCTCTTCTACAGGGGGGGAACTTTCTTTGTTTTTCTCCTATCACTCGATGCCCCTCTCTGGAATTCCCCCCAGAGGGTGAAACACCTTTAGTTGATGGATGTGTCTCTGGGGAGGGGATGTAGAAGATTCTGTGTGCCTGGGAAAAGGCAGGACTGACCCAAATCTGGGGGCAGGGGGGCAGGGAAAAACCATTAACAGGAATGAACTCTCACATCATAAAACACACCGCAACACTTCATAGTAGCTGGGATGGGACTGTGATTAGGATTTGGGCTGGAAATGGTGTTGATAATGCAAGTATATCTTAGTAAATGTTGAGCAGGGCTTACACAAAGTTAAAGCCTTTTCTGTTCCTATTTCTACTCCTTCAGACTGTGGATGCACAAGGAGCTGTGAGGGCACACAGCCAGGACAGCTGGACCCAGCTGACAGCTGACCACAGGGATATCCCATATTGTACGTAGTGATTCTTGGTGAACAAAGCTGGGGAAGAGGAATGAAATGGAGATGTTTGGGGTGATGGCATTTGTCTTCCCAAGTCACTGGTCTGCCTGCTGGAGCCCTGCTGCCCTGGGGATTTCTGAAAACCTCCCTGTGGAAACAGTGAGTTAATGCCTTGGTTTGCTTTCCTTAGAATCACAGAATCTGCTGAGTTGGAAGGAACGCATCAGGATTATGGAATCCAACTCCTGGCTCAAGAGTCACACCATGTGCCTGAGAGCATTGTTTAAACACTTCTTGAATTATGTCAGGCTTGGTGCTGTGATCACTTCCCTGGGGAGCCTGTTCAGTGCTCACCCACCCTCTGGAGGACAAACCTAATATCTAACCTAAACCTCCCCTGACTCAGGTTCATATTGTTTCCACAAGTCTTGTCTCTGGTCAAAAGACTGAAAAGACATGTACAGACTTTCTTCTTCCCCTGATGAGGAAGTTTCTACAGTTTTTCTATTTTAGTTTCAAACACTTGAGGACAAATGGGCCAATGTCTGGTGTCATACCACTGACTTTATTGGTGTGCCCATATTTATATTCTAGTTTCAAAATAGGCATTTCCAACATAACTATGATATTTGCAAGCTTGATTTTTAAAAGCAACCAAATTTACTTTTTCATTTACGAGTTAGATTTTTAATCCTATTTTTGGCATTATGTCAATAAATGATCAGGAGTTTAAAAGATTAAAGGGAATTAAGGATGTTGCCCAGTGACCAGCAACAAAAGTCATACACTAATCAACACTGTAAGTCAATAATCTACCTATATAACCTTTGTCAGACATAGGAAGCAGAGAGGATTTTTCCTTATTTCGTTTAGCTATTCCTTAGCTAAATAAAATGTGGTCAAATTCAGAATTTGAGTTGGAGGATAAAGGATTCCTATTTTAGGCCACAATGCTGAAAAAAAAATGTTCTGGAGAAGATTTAAACATTTATAAGTAATAATCTATTAAAAATACTGGGATTTGCGTGACTGTTAGTATTGTGCTTTGGTAGAACTCCACTGCATCAAAATCACAGTGGTTTTACAGGGGCCACAAGCCAATTTCCAACATCCAGAACTTTTTCTTTGACAGATCAAATAGCAGGTTATCTCCACACTGTTCGCACACACTCTTTTCATTTTTTCTTCCTGTCTTCATCATGCCAATTATCCTTGTCTTCTAGGGGTTTATAGCTTTGCTCCAGCACTGGCAGTAGTACTCACGGTGCTTAGAAAGAATCAGCACCTCAAAAAAAGTCTGTTAAAGGATAACTAGACAGTCAGTGAGTTGGGACAGAACCAGACATCCTGACGTTTTGAACTCTTTCTTGGATGATGAGTCTGCTTCTGTTCTCAACAAGAAAGATTCATTTATCCCAGGCATTCACATCTCTCCTTCCCCTGCCATTTGTGGCAAGGTGGAAGCAAATGTCTAGCATACTCATTCTTTCCCCAACTGGATTCAGGTATAAAACTTTCTGACAAGAAATAGTAGTAAAGGGACCAAACCTAGCCCTAAAGATGAACTTAAGGCCCTTGAAATAATTTTTTTTTTGTTTTAATTTAAACTAAAAAAAAAAAAAAAAAAAGGATGTGCTGCTGCTGAGATCATCTGTCACACCATCTGTGGTTGCCTAGCAGAATTACTCCAGCCTTGAGCTGGAGGAACTCCCATTTGCAGCTGAACTGCAGTTGGGGATTTTATTAATACATCTCTCATTTATATAGCACCTTTCACTCTCAAGGATCCCAAAGTACTTGTTAAAGGATAAAGTTGTGGACTGAAGATGGCTAAAAGAGGAGAAGTTAGAAAATTTTCTCCCTCCTGACCAGTGGCTCCAAAACTTTTTACTAAAGAAAGCATTTATTGCTGAATTTGTAATTCTCTTTCATCCTCTGAGTGTGGCTCAGTGGGAGGTTGTGACCTTTGTGATGTTGTGCAGCCTTGAGCTGATTTGTCCCTGCAGAGACAATTGCAGATAGCCCTGTGTTTTTCTATTGTGTATATGACTGACATGATTTGTAAGCTCTGGTCATGCAGCTTTTTATTCAGACATACATATATATATGTATATGTATGTATAAACATATTTTTATCTATCTAAGCACATACGTTTATTTATATTTAGAGTAGAGAAAATAACAAGTGGAAGAAACAACTGTGATCAGCTGGCATTCAGAAAAATTAAAAAAAAACAAACATGTGGTGTAATGGGTAGTTTTCGGTCAAATGGCATTTAAGTCCTGCACTGATGCATAACCTGCCCTCCTGCTCTGCGAGGTGGAAGGACAGGTGATGCGTCAGCTGTGCTGTGCCATGTAACTACAGTAGAAGGGCTGCATTAATGACAGACACAAGAGTTTGGATGAATGTTAACACGCTGCTATTTCCATGCTGAGATGAAGTAGCAGGGCCTGGATTTATCATTAAAAGAGACCCAAGAGGCTCTCACTGAGCCAGCTGCTAAGGCCCTAAAACATATGTCGCACCCTTCAGCTGTTCATCAGTACAAAAGGCTTCCATCTCAAAGCACTTGACCTTGTTAGCCTCAGCGGTGTCAGTGATATTTTCAACAGGGAGACAGCAGATCAAGTATGAAGAAGAGATTCTCTTAAGGGAAGTGTGTGCAGTTCCTGGCAAAATGAATGCCGAACTGTAGCCTATGGATAATGGCTCCTATTTCTGATGTTTGTGGTTTGAAAGGGAGGCAAACTGCTACTCTTTTTCAAAACAGGGGTGGACAAATGAAAAAGACATATCAACAAAATATAAAAATGGCAATGTCAAATTAAATTAGCTCACCAGATTCTGAAATTTCCTAGCCTTCATCCACACCCCCCACACTGGTATTTGTGTTACTAACCTCAAAGGAAGTGCAGTGTGTGTAAGGGTTGAGTGGGGAGTTCTGAAACCATAGAGAATAACTGTAAGAATTACAGCAGCAGTATCACTCTGACATTTGCAGGTAGCATTAAATGATGGTGCAAATGTGAGAGTGCTTTAGCAGATGTGATACTGATGCACAGCTCTTAGGAAGGATACTGCATCCTCTCAGGTGCACGTGGGTTAGTTCTAGTAGTCCCTTCATTCTCTGCATTTCCCAAAAACACAGTAAAGCAGAGCTAATAAGATTTTCCACAATGGAAAAAGTCATCATATTACTCCAACTCTATCCATTAAGGGCCTCCCCCCACTATAATTTTGTGAGGGTAATTTGTATGTATGGAATTTGTGTGTAAACTTATATATTTCTATTTTTCCCTATAACATAGACCAAAGTTATATAACATAGTTTTTATTACATATTGAAACACACAGCCACATAACACTAACCTTTAAAAATATCCCAAATGAACCATTCCATATTTTAAATATCTGCCTTGGAAGGAGGGAGGTAGACAAAGGATACAAAGCATGAGAAGAAAAAAAAAGGCATGACAGATGTTAGGTTGTTTAATGCTGTGCCAGAAGGCACTCGGATACTGTGATGCTGAGCACAGTCTGAAACTTCCACATGATATAACTGAGCTGGACCTTCAAAATCATGTGTGCTAAAAATTAAAAATTTATAGGAATTGGATATGTTTTTTGGGGGGCAGAGGCGGGTGGGGGTTGTTTTAACTTGTCTTCTTGTTGTGGTCTTCTGGGATTGTGTTCTTGTCCAGTGAAATGAGGCTTGACCAGGACATCTCCGAGTCACATGAAAACAAGCTACAGTGGTTGTGGTGCTGAGCTACATCTTTAAATGTTGTGGAGAGCCCAGTGGTGAACTGTCACCAGGACCTGCAGAGTTTCCATCCTGGGTTTCTAGGGCTGGGAGGCTCTAGGATGGGACTCTCAAAAGAAGCATTACCAGTGCCCTTTGCTCTTGCCTGCTCTGGCATGTGTGCTGCAAACACCCTTAGTCTGGATGCAGGCCAGGGGCAGGTAGAGCAGCACAACCCAAGCAGCACCAGGAGAAGGACTGCTGCACTGATGTGTCAAACTGCCTGAGTGGCAGGATGACACTGACTCAGACTCCAACTTTTCCTGGCTCTTGTGCACATCTCCCTTTTCGTGAACAAAAGGGGAAAGCCACAGGCCTACTCAGTTAGGCGTGCATCCAATGTGAGAAAGCAGTTCATCTGATTAGGAACAAAAGAACTGGAGAATGCAGGCAGCCGTTTCCAACCTGGCACTGCAGACCAGGTATGTAATCCCCCGGCTGCCGAAAACTTCTTTCAACTGCTTGAGAAGAACGGTAGTTCAGCAGCTTTGAGGATGGGGGTGAAGTTATTCAAGAAGCAGTGTTGCAGTTTCCATTGTTTCCTAATGCAAAATCATACTATAATGATCCTTGAAAAGAATGTGAACATTACTTTGATGGTTAATGCAGAAAGCAGATACAACAATTTTTGGCGGGATAATTTAATGTATCTTCTACTTTTTTCTTTCATAGAAAAGTGATTTAATGATGTGTGAAGTCTGACAAGTAAATCTCTTTAATGGTTCTCACCACAATGAACATTGAAAATAGCTCTTTTTCATACAATACAATTATGTATTAGATAACAGCTGGGAACTGATAACATGGAAGAGATCAATTCTGCAGCTGCAGAGCACCTACATTTCCCATTGAAGTTGATAGAAGTTGGAAGTACTCAGTGCTTCAGAAGATGTTTCCAGTACCCTCCAGGATTGATTTTACAAAAGAACTTGTTTCTTGAGCTGCAATTTAGTTATTGTTATGTTAACGCTTCAATCTTTTGATGCAAAGTAGCTGCAAAAGGAGGAAAAGTATCTTGAGTGAAGATCACTCTGCAAGTGATTAAAATACTTTATGGTATCAATGTGAGTATTGTTCAAGAAAGAATATATTGCGTGAAAACATGGATTCATAAATAATAATAAATTAAAATAATACCTCAGGTATAAGTGTTGCAGCAGTAGTGTTCTTAAACATAACATAAAATTTCTAAAAAAAAAAAGTTTATAGTATTAGGAAAGTCAGGCCACTAAAACCAAATACAATTAATTCTTGTGGTAGGTAAAGTTTATCTTATTTAGCTGTTAGACTCTGAAATGAGAGTAATTATAATCACAAACATATTTTAAGTAGTTGTAGAAATTTAGACATATGGTATGTGTATAAAAAAGTCTCAAACCTCAGATCCAATATGTTCTTTTTATACTGGAAAGCAAACATTTAACGAGAAAAAGGAAAGAGAAAGGAGAAAAAATTATAAGAACATGTAATTGTACACAGAAACAAAAATCTGCCTTGAAACACTGCTAGAGGTATTGGAAGTAGAAGGTATTATTTACATAGTAGCACTGCCTAGGAAAGGGAAACTAATGTCAAAAATTATGAGGTACTGAAAACCTTCTTCCAGTTCTGTCAGTGCCTGAACTCCAGTCATCACCCTTCAGAGAACACCTTCAGGGCTGTCCCAGCTCAGCTGCCTGGGGAATGAAATTAAAACTGCAGTCTGTGTTTAGTGGCTTTGTAAGGACTTTTTTAATGATTTCAGGTCAAAATAAAATTATTCTTGCTACCTGAACCTGTCAATAGAGCTTGCAAACTTCTCTCGTGCTGCCTTTCTGTTGAAATGAAATAAATTGAAGAACACAAAATTGGAGGAAGAGAGTAGTGATGGCATTGGGTGCTTGCTTTAGTGTTGTATGGCCATGGACAGTGAGAAGGTAGCACTGTTCCCCTGGGCTCCTGTGCCTGCCTCCCTATGGGGAACTCACACTGGAAAAAGAAGGAAGGCCAGGGAAGACTGCACCCTCACTGTGGATAGAAGTCCAGCTTGGGAGCGTAAAAATACCCACTATTAGACTTCGCTGTCTTTCTTAGCTGTCTTAGCTGTCCCCTTTTTGCAGAGCTGCTTTCTTTCAGCTTTGCTGCAGCCCTGGAGTCTTAAACCAGCCCCCAGCTGGGTTTTTAGTCCCTAGAAGTAAAGAAGAGATTGAATTTTGCCGTGACATGCCAAAACATGCCTCCACTGGCTCTTCTCCTTGGTTGGGCAAGAGCATCTACCCTATTCTGTCATGCCATGCCATGCTGTTGGCCCCTCAGATTGCTCAGAGAGACATAAACTGCTCTTCAAGAGGGATGAGAAATGCATGCTTCTGTTTGGCAGGAAAATAGGCACAAATATCCTTCATGAGCATATACTGTCCCAGGGAAACTCTGCTGGCTATGTTGTATCCTTTGTTTTCTTTTGGGTACTGCATTGAATGGAAAGGGGTGGGGGAAGGCTTCTGGGATTTAGAAATCTTCCAGAAACATGTGGATGGGCTCCTGTCTCCCTGTGTCTTGTAGTGTACCCAGCTGAAGAGTAAAATGTTAACTTGTCTGCGGGAACAAGTGTCTGTCTAGAGTTCCTCTAGGAGACTTTAAATATTAGGCACTGAACCTACATCCACTTTTTAAATCCTATTTGGTCTTTAATAGAGGGATATAATTAATTCAAAAACCAGAAATATTTGTAATTTTGTTTGAATAAGCACCCAGTCTATCTAATTTCCACTCACTGCAGGATCTGGAAGTCCTTACAGATAGTGCAGACACAAATTTAACATATTGTAATTTTAAAGAGAAAATCCTTAATTAGATGTTCTTTTCTTCTTTAAGAGATGTTCCACATTAGGTAAACAGACTGAGAGAATACTTTGCAGTGCTTGAAAGTGATTGATGCTCTATTATTCATACATTCATTGCTTCTTCCCACTACAGATTCTTCTATGTCTTTACTCTCCATTGCAGGAATAATTTCCTTACTCTTACCATTTGTCTGATATCATGTACACATTTGAAATGTTTTAATTTTGAATCAGTTTTATTGCTTGCTTTTATTCCTTTTGGTCCTTACTTTCAGTAAGCGGGACAGCAGAGCTACTGCAATTCCTTCCCAGTGGCAAACGACCCACCAGGTCGTACTTGGACTTGTGAGCACTCTAGGACCACTGGCCTTCAGCTTTGGCCTCATTTCTAATACAAAAAAAGGAGATTTTCTGGCATGTTTTGCCAGCTCTGGTGTGTCTGTGTGTTGATACAGCTTCTCTGCCTCTTTGTGATGGCAAATCTACTGTAGTATGTGTAGGTTCTGCTGAACTGAGACATTTATACCTGTAAATTTGTACAAACACACGTGCTAACTCTTCATCTGTATAGCATATTATGGAAGGAGTAAGTGAATTTATATATTTTGCAGTTGTTTTTAAATTACTTTTTGACAGACACTTGCTTTGCTAGTGGTACAAAACCTGAACTTTCCTTCATTTTCTGACTTCTTAATTCTTGTGTTCATTTTGTCAAGCACCCTATTTTTTACTTGGCTCCTACATGCTGACACAGCACCAGTTTTCTTGTCTAATTTTATAAACTGTTCAGCCATGCCATTATTCACTGTTTTCTTTTAATTATGTATTCTTGTTAACCTCTTTATCCTTTCAAAGTTGCAGATTGTGATTGACATGCAGTTTTAATTAAGGCATATCATTTATGACATTGGAGCTTGAAATTAATAAGTGACAAAACAATTACATGGTTTGCCTAATTGTCCTTCAGTAATATAAAGATTGACACTTACCACAGCATTCAAAGTTAAAAGCTCTCAAACAGATAGTACAGCTGAATGTAATCACCAGTGAATCTAAAGTAAAAAGATCCATTGTAAGGGACAGGCTGTTGGAAAAAAAAAAAAATCAGCTGTGGCCTAAATAAACAAATCCATGTGTATGTGTCAATCTCAGAATTAAATTCAAAGTATATTTTTTCCATGACTTCTAATTGCAAATAACTTTTTTCTTAATTTTTTAATTAATTTTTTTAAATTTTTTATTAATTGCAAATGATCTTTTCATGTTCATTGAGATTTCCCTTTCAAATCTCTTCTCTCATTTGGCAAAGTCCCAGTATGTCTGACAGTAACGCTTGTTATTGTTGGTCCTATCCACATCACTGCAGTTTTCTTTACACCTCTGTACAGTCATCTAAATATTACTGTTTATAAGAACACCACTCTTTTTTAATAGCATAGATTATGGTCCTGTAATTGCTGAAAGATATGAGACATAGTATTTGGGTGATTATTTGTAGTAGAACTGGGATGTTGAAACATGATTTCCAGTGGCATCCTTTTCTATAACAGCAAGCATTCCCGTGAGATCAAA
The DNA here is from genome assembly GCA_013400215.1 of Cisticola juncidis. Taxonomy (NCBI): domain Eukaryota; kingdom Metazoa; phylum Chordata; class Aves; order Passeriformes; family Cisticolidae; genus Cisticola; species Cisticola juncidis. The sequence continues at coordinate 18,787 of VXBR01010364.1, forward strand.
ATCTTTGTCATCTGGTCCCATGACACTGTAATAATGCACATAAAATTTTGACTAATTTTGCAAAAAGTATAAGCACATGCCATGTATAGATGAGACTTTCAGGTTATTCTACTTGAAATCTCTGCAGTTTTGTTTTAAGGATATCCCTAGCTTTGTGTTATGACAAAAAACACTGGTGACCTGCAGTATATACTTCCATTTTAGACTTTTCAACTTTTACTCCTAGAGGAAAGAACATTAAGGGTATAAGAACTATTTTAGTAGAATGCTTTTAAACAGAATTATTCACTTTAAACAAAATACTGTTATTGAAATTTTAGTTAATTGCCAAACATCAGAAAAAGTACTTCAAATGAGGAAAGAGCCAAAGTGGCTTCCCAAATATATATATATATATATATATGTAGATGGACTTTTAACACACCTTTAAATAGAGTGCTCAGAGCAAGATCCACCAAGATCCATTACCTTGATGAATTTGGACATAAAAATCATGAAAAGAGAAAAGCAGATTTAAAATTTTACACTGTAGATCTGCCTATTTTGCAATAATCGTTTGCTCTGAAGTGGTAGGCCAGAAATTATAGATACCTCACATATGAATCTGTGCAAGCCTGGGAGGTCAAGTTAGTGAGTGAAAGAAAATAGTGATAATGGGCTTAGTTGTGTATGCTAATAATGTGCTCCCCACACTTTTAGCACAGGTGTATAACAAGGAGAGACAAAGTGAGAGGTGATTCCATGATCTTGTAAAATACTGCACTGCAACACTATGAATATAGGGACATGCATGGCTCTGGTTTCCTGTGGGAAGGTCCATACTGCCACATCTCTGCTGGGCTAGCAGCCTTCTTGCAAAGCAGAAAATTGGGTCAGTATGCCCAGCCCCTCAAAAGTAATGTTATTTCCCCAGAACTGTGATTCTCTGAAATTAGCTGGAAGTGAGGAAAAGTTTGTTGTCCACTAGTTTTGCATGTTTGAAATTACATTTTAGCTGTATTCCTTGCAGATAAGCAAAGGAAAAATATTTCCTTAATAAAAGCTGGTCTTCCTTGATGACATATATTGACATGTAAGGAAAACACTAAACATTATATTTTATTTGAAAGCAAATAACATTTGTGAGATGTAATGAAGGAGTAATATGAAACAGAAGAATACTGTGATGGTATTCTTATTTACTAAAATACCTTAGAATGAATTTTAAGAACTTGCTTTTCAGTAGTCCATTTAATGCATTAATGGTTTGAAACAGCACTCAATGAGAGGTTTAGCTAATGGTCATTTGGAAAATCCAAGTCTAAATTACCAGGTAAAACTGGTGTAGAGATAGCAGGATGTTTTGTTGAATTTACTGAAATCTCTCTTTTTACAGCATATTTGTAACCATGCTTGTGTTTGTTTTTGAAATCCATCAGGAGCAGCCAAAGTTAAAATGGGAGGTAAAATTACCAAACAAGTCATCTCAGAACACCTGTTCTAGAAACTTAAAAGTCCTAGGAATAAAAGCCAACATGGAGTTATAGAATTATAGAATATTCTAGGTTATTAGGGACCCACAAGGAATATTGAAGTCCAGCTCCAGGACCTGCAAAGTACCTCCCCTGGAGTTACATCATGTACCTCTTGAGGCCTGCAGTTTGATGCTCTGAGGAGCCTGTTCCAGTTTAGTCTGGGTAAACAAACTTAAAATCCAATATAAACTCCACCTGATGCAGCTTCAAGCCATAATGCCATAGCTTGAACCAAATCTCTTAAAAAATTTGTTCTTTTCTTGGGGGGTAGAGTGTGGAATGACAGAAAAGTGAGACAAATTTAAGCTGCTGAAGAATTTTTTAAGACTTCAGAATGCCCATATCTTTATTCACTGTATCATTCTGCTGCAGACTGCCAACCCTGCAGAAGGTTATTGCAGGGCTTGGAGTTTGGACTGGAGACAAGGCACAGCCGAGCTGCAATACACATCTCAAAAAATAATTCTTGATTTCATTGTCATTTCATTGCAGTAGTTAAGGAAGGGTGACTTGGTTAAAACAAATGCAGATTGATTTGTCAAGCAACATGCTTCAACCTTGGGTGCCTATGCATTATGATCAATAATGTTTAGCTTTCTCTGTCCCCTCAAAGAGAATGTGCCTCCAGTTGAAGGGAATACTATTCTCTTCTGCCTGTGACATTTTATAACTGTGGAAGCCCATTTCTGGGAAGCCTTTTTGTCTGATGTTGGCACAGAAATAAAATTCATCAGACATGCAAGATGTGAATGGTCATGTGCATAGACCCGTTCTTTTATAATAGAAAGAGCAGAGATCAATAAAGCTCAGAAGAAGGAAACAGCTGTAAGCAGCCTTGTACTGGGGGTGTAATCCTGATGAATAATGTTGCTGTCATAACAGCAGGGATAATTTAATGCTGACACTTAGCAGCATGATAAATAGCTTGTCAGACATAGGCAGTGACAGAGTCAAGTGAAACTGCCCATGACAAGTTCTGAAATATTAATCTTCTACTAGACTGTGACTGTGCTGAAGGGGCAGCGTACAGAAGACTTAGAGGGGAGACACTTTGTAATATAAACAAATGTACTTTAGGACAAAATGCTTTTATTGTGCAGAGAAATTTTCCTTTATAAGGACTATTATTTATACTATTTTTTGTACAGGGCTCTGAACATTTATGCTTTACAACAGTGTGTTTTTTTTTTCCAGCACATACTCTGATAGAATTTCTCTGAAATATTTTGCTTCTTATTGGTAAGAGGAATTTGTGTATAGAGGATTTTTCTGGGGAGAAACATTAAATGAAAATTTATTCTCTTTTTCTAATTTTTTCCCACTAGCCTATACACCCTTCTTCCAAGGATTTTTCCAATTTTACCAATTTTCCAATTTACCTTTACCATGAATGTCACATAAGCAATGTGGCAGGGTTCCCTATGCCAAACATCAATTGATTTATGAACTGCTTCTCCATTAGAGATGACCTAGAGTGATGGTGGATGTAACAGGCACTTGATATTCAAACCAGACCATTTTTTAGGTGTAATTTGCTTAATAAAGTGCTATGCTATTTTGATCTTCAGGGAGATAGAGTTGCCAACACACTATTTTGGAAATGATGTATCAGAGACTCTTGCATCCCTTTTGAATACTATTTTGATTACCAAGACTTCTGACAGACAATTGTTCTGCCTTCATTCAAGATCAGGGATGAAATCAATAAAATCTGAGAGGCTATGATGGATATGCACTTCCTGAAGATAGTGGCAGGATACAGCAAGTCAAGTAATAACTTTCAAGATATCATCTTAGAGAGGTGCAAGAGATGCCACTTAAATGATAGCTAGAAAAGGTGCAGTGGTAACAATAGTGATATTTTCTCAAGTTCACCAGTTTGCCATAATAGTTATCATATCTCTGTGGATACAATCTAAAAGGTGATTTACCCCATGATAAAGATACAGGGCTTAATTGTGGCAAATGTATATTGTTGTCTCTGATTTCTCTCTTGAAGAGATTGTAAACTGAGCTTCCAATGGAGCATTGGGTCAAGGTCTTATTTATTCATCGGTGTAGATGGAGTGAGAATGCTGCATGTTTGGCTCCACAGCCAGCACAGTACCTAAAAGTCTCTGTATGTACCCTGACAACTTATTGCCTTATCAGCATTGAAGAAAAGTGTCTGAACAAGGTCTGAAGTGGCTGAAGAAATGCCAATGTTTTCTGTGGTTTCATTCTCCAACATGTGCATTGGTCAAAGTGCCAAGTCGTGCTGTGCTGAAATCCCAAAGGGAACGAGTACAGTTTCGTGAAAGACCATGGGTAGATTTTAGTTAAAGGCGAGGTGAAGTCTGCAAAGGGTTGAATTACTGTTCTTAGTGTAAGAACCACTTCTTTCAGTTCAAGGAAGTATGATGAATACAGATTAGAGCGGAGCAGATTTCAGAGCAAGTCAAATGAAATGGGATTCTACCTTGAACCAGAGGGGCCCAGGCTACTTTGATGTTCTTTGGGAAAAGAGGAGACTGTGTTCTGGATCTGAAAACACCACAGTATGTTTGAGAAATACAACTCTCCTGGTACCTATATTTTTTGAACTTGGTTTATATATTAGGTATGTATAATATCCTAATAATTCTATGCTTTAAGGTCTAAATCAGCCTGTTGGTATTGATAAGCAATTAATGTACCCAGGTGAAACATATTCTGAAACTATCTTAGCAGGATACATGTGCTTGCCTTTTATGCAGCTGCTTTTGTCTCTGGTGGTGGAAAGGTGACCTGTTTTGGGGTCAGCTCCAGTAGTAAGAGGAGGTTATTTATACTCAGCAATCACTGTTACAAGCACAGTATGATGTGACTTACTTCTTGTTCTTGACTTTGAAGCAATGTTTTTTTTCTGTAAATGCACACAAACTTAGAAAAGAGGTTCAGAAGAAAAATTCATTTAATGGTTTCAAGAGAAGCTTAAATTTTTGCTAAAAAGAATGATAAATGTAGCTTTTTACTTTTTTGAGGTATCGGGTTTTCTATGTGTAATACAAATCTACCATATTAATTCAATTAATATTTTCTATCATCTTTTTATATAACACTTTAGATTTTACTGTGCTGAGTTTGGGGATTTTCACTCATTTTCCATGTATATATTTTTTTGTTATAGTTTTGGTGTTCATGTTCCATTAATAGTTTTAAAGGGCACACCAAAATGAGATGTTTGGTAAACAAATTTTCAGCGGATATATCAAGCAATCTTCCTCTGTGTCAAGGAGCAGAAGACAATATCAGCTGAATTTTCATGGAGTTTTTAGTGTTGTCCATTAGATGATCATGAAAAGAATATTTGCCAAAGCTTAGGGCTAATGAGAATTATAGTGTTTTCTGTAGTTTGATAGTTTCTCTGTACATCTGAATTATTCCTTACGTGATAATAAAGATTTAACATAATTGATGATAAGACTGGTATTTAGTTTGCTTTCTTTTAAAATATTAAATCCACTTAAAATAAAAAAATAAAAATATTTAAATTAGTTAATTTTTTTCTGAATGGAGAATCCAGCTATTTTCAAGAATCTCTCTTTAGTTTCTTACAACATAGTAGTAATACTTTGAAATCTGGTGTAACAGAAACAACTTGGGGTTATTTGGGGTTTTTTCTAAAAGGAAAGGAGGGAAAAATTAGAAGTAAGATTCTGAGTGACATGAACCTGATGAATCATCGTGTACCAAATCTAGTACAATTTTTGTGTTGTGTTACCATCTTAGAGGGATTTACTTGTCATCTCAGACTCAACCAACTATTAAAGTCCCTATGCTCTCCTCCTCCAAGGAGTAAGAAATACAAAATTGTGGAAAAATGGATGGAACTTTTTCTATTTTCGGAATCACATTTCCCATTCACTTTTGATGGTAAACCAGGTAGAGGTAAAAAGAACTGTTTTGCCAGAAACATCAAAATGTGGATCTGGAGCTCAAAAGGCCACATTAATGTGTTTGTTGTAAGTCAGTGAAATCTGAGTTTCTTTCTTGCTTTAATTAACAGAATATAAGGAAGAGCTGTCTTTTTTGACCAACAATGAATGAATAATTTGTGTTTCCTTTTGATCAATAATTCCATCTTTTACACAAAAAACCTTCCAAACTGAAGTTTTTCAAAGCAAGTGCCTTTCTGTGAAGGGATGTGACTTTGAGGAAGAGTTTCTCACCAGATCAGTTAAGCAGGAAACAAGTAATTACATGTAATGCATATTTAATAAAGCAAATTTTCAGCTTCTTTTTGTCTACCAAGCTCTTCTTCTCATGAAGTTAAAAACTGAGTTGTTGAGACTAAATGGAACTAAAGGAAAGAGAAATTGAGATAATAAAACTGTAATTTTAATGATGCACAACAGACGAATAGCAGGGAGGATTTTTCAAAAGGTACAAAAACTGAGCTTTCTTCAAACCTAGAGAATAAAAATATTTTGGTCCATTTTAGGGGTGAACACTGTTTCATCTGAAGTTTGCTTGGTTCAATATAGCTGCCTGTGGGACAGAAATTGTGCTAAGACAAAAATCTCTGTGAGATTATATCTGCACAATATTTCTGTCTTGATTTTTATTAGCCTTCTTATATTGACAGTAGAATTCATTTTGGCCAGTGCTAACTCTTACTGGGATATCTTCCCTATCCTTGAGGGGTCCTAACATCCTGGGGTTCTTGTTAAAGGAATTCTCACTATTAATATGGAATTATATTTTTGCATTGTTTTACCAAACTCTGATTCACCTACTGTGTGATGGCTCCATTAGTTTATCTAATAGTCACACACTAGCAAAAGTAACAATAGAATATCTTTAAACAATGCAAAACAAATTGTTATTTTTACATTCTTTGTTGTATTGACTCCTTCGGGATGTTCAAAAAAAATCAAAATAATTTATTTTATCAGAAATAATAAAGCCCCCTTCCAAATCTTGAATTATAAAATCTACTTGTTTTTATAAGAAGTTAATTATTAGCTCAGGAGAATTGTCATGTTTTACATTTGAATATCATGAGAATCCTGTTCCACGACTGCTGGGATAAATGCCATCTGGTCTCTTGGATCATCCCAGCTGAAAATAAAGTGTACTTCTAGACATCAGTCAAAACTTCACATTCATTAACTAATTAAAAAGAAAAAAGAAACAAACTCCATTTTGCCAACATCATGTTTTTTTCCAGTGAATGAAAGCCAGCAGTGTATCCCTTTTAGCATTAGTTTATGACTATTCTAATGATAGTGGTAGTTTTGCTTAGTGGAGCTCATTTATCTTTGTGTTCTGTGCCACGTTATGGGGAAGAGATGTGTAATATTCTGGAACTATACAGCTGTCAACTTTCTGGGCTTTTCTTTGTAAACAACTTGATTAAATGAAATGTCATTAGGAACACTTTTGCTAGGCTTTTGCTTTCCTGTAAGACTTGATATGTTTGCTGGCAATTTCTCATCTGGGCCTCTCCCCCAAATGATAGCTTCAGAAAAATATGTACTATGGCATTTTGTATAACAGGAAATAAATAATAAAGTTGAGAAGAGCTATTTAATTAGGGTGAGCCACACCTGTTACCTATCTGCATCTCCTCAGCTTTGCATTAAAATGTTAATTGAGCACAGCTGCAGGATGGGCCCTATCCTCCTGGTTTGGAGTGTCCTTGACACTAATGTCAATTAGTACAGTTCAGCTAGAAGGCAGAACTGATTTTCCTTCTTTTTCCACCACTGATGTGGTAGCAGGACTTTTATCATAATGTCAGTTGTACAATTTTTAGAAATTTAATATTGTAATTTGTGTGTAGATTTTTATTTTGTGCCATTAAATGAGCAACTGTAAACAACCTATTTCAGAGTTTAAAAAATTAGCATAAATGTACTGAGGTACCTCTCACATACTCCATACCTGTCAGTTCCCTATTTTCCTTCCCTTTCTCCATACCACTCTTTGTAGGAGACCCATGGGAATGAATCAGAACTCCTAGCCAGCCACTGGGGAAAGGGAAGAGCCCCTCAGCAGTTGTTTCTCAGGTGGCCAGGCTATTTCATGCTGCCTGGATCCTCCTCCTCATCTCAGCCACAGTTGCCTCTTTCTCTGACAAGAAGTCCCCTGTGTCCCTCACTGCTTGTCCCCCTCCAGCCCCTTGCCCCAAGTGCTGAACAGTCTGCTCTGCCAGCAGGAGCGAGTCACACAGCAGCAGAATAGTCAATATTTATGTTGAGAGAATGGTACTTTTATAAAGCATCGTGGGAAAAAAGCAGTTACAAGGATATTAAGGCACAGCACATTACACAGATCTAACTTAATTTAGGTTTTGCAGGTATAATTTTGCTGTTTAAATATAAGACTAACTGACATTTGTGGCAGACCAACTTATAAAAGACTAGCCATGCATACATCTGTTTCTCCATTCCACCCCCTCTTCTCTGAATAAAATTGCAGCTGGTGTGGACAACATTTCAGTGCAGTCTTTCAGGGATGCTGGGAAAAGGCATTGATGATCCTTTTAAGATAATAAATTTTCAGTTGGTTCACGTTGAAATGATTTGACAAGGACAGCATGTTTTGTCTCTCCTTAGAAAGATTAGAACCTGAGTACAGAAAGCTAAATTGATTTGATTTTCAACTTCCTTATCTGAAAATGTTTGGAAATAGGAAATTTTTCATTATTTATTACTTGAAAACCATCAATCCTTCTGCTGGCAAAAATGAAATAGCAATACA
>VXBR01010364.1:32026-64526 GCA_013400215.1 Cisticola juncidis
TTCCTTCACAGATAATGAAGTAGGCTATAGTCTAAAAGTTTGGCTTTGGTTTTTGTTTTGTTGATTTAATTTCTTTTCCCTCTTAAATGGTCAGTTTTCTTACAGCCAGAAAAATGGCAGTTTCCTTTTTCAGAGTGATGAAAGAAAAATCTGAACCTTTTAATAAGAAAGCTTTAGGGACCAGTAATAGAGTGCATCAGAAAATAGGTTATCATTTTGTAGTCATTATCCTGTGTGGATAAGTTAGGAAATTTTTAATTAGATTCTATTTTTTTTTCCAAGTTAAATTTCAGTAGGAAAATAGTCAAACAGTCAAATAATGACTCATTTTGGTCATTTGGTGCTTAGCCTCATCTGAGTTTCATTTACATCCTTCTAAAGCTGAAAAAAATCCTTTCTGTAACGAGGTATCCCAAAAGCAATTATCTACTTTTTGCATGGGATGTTCCCCAAAACCCCTCCCCAGTCCTGTGCAATGTCTGGTCATCTTGGTGTCTTGGTAAAACCTAAGGCACCAGCTGGGAACATCCTTTCCATTTATATGGTGTTAGATAGGACTCAGCCATTCTGATCATCTCCTCACTGATCCTGGTACAGTGAGTCTGGCAAATTAACATAGGAGATTTGTTCAAAAAGGTTTGGGTTTGACTGGGTTTTTTTGTCTTTTCTTTCTTATTTTCTTTTCTCTTTTCTTTCTTTTTAATCATGAGTAGGAACTCTAAGAAACCTAATTTGGAGGTTAGAGAAATGAATGGCTAAGGGTAATGTTAGTAAAGATTCATACAAAACTGTCCCAGTTCAGAATATAACTAAACAGTGCCTTGTGGATGAAATCAAACTCCATCAGTCCACCACCACCTGTAAACAAAGCATCCTGGATATATCCAATCCTTGGGAGACTTGAGTGGTTCACTACACTCTGTGACATTGTGCATGGTGAGATCTACAGAGCTCCGTTTGATGTACATTGGGAGAATATGTATGGCTTGGAACTGCTAAATTTTATGCTGTACCAAAAGGCAATTCTTATGCTTTTAAACTGAGAGATCTGTAACAAAACATTTTTAGATTTTTTTTAGATTTTTTTTGGAAAGGTTTTCTGTGTCTTTCTAAAAAATGATACCAAGCTAAAAACATTAATATTGGGCTTGGTGACTAAATCAGAGGCTACAGATCCACTTATTTCAAATACGTCGCCAATGATTTTTCTTGAAAAAAATCTTATATTAAGACATTTAAAATGTAGAGCATTACCTGCTCTTAAGTATTTTGAAGTCTAGTAATAAAAAATAAAGGTTAAATTCTTCATGTGTTTATAAATACACTTCCATAGCTTCATCAAGACTGAAGGAGTGTATTTCTTCTACGAGAAGTAAGAAAAATGCTTACTAAAACAGATCTTAGAGTGAAGTGTTCAGAATGATTTCATTTTTCAAGAGAAACATTCTTTGTGATTACAATTATTCTGGAAAGGATTCTATGAACTGTTACACTATGAACTGTTTCTCTTCTCTGGCCTACTTACCTTCCTTAAAATCATTTTACATATCTTACTGACATCATAATTAGAGAAAAGTCTACTGAAAAGCTTTAACTTTTTCAACTTTTCTTGCCCCATGTCTGTGCTCTATAATGCGTCCTCTCTGATATTATCAGAGAAAAATGAAATGAATGTGGAAAAGCTGTGAGTCTTAAAACTTATGGTTTCCAGCTAAGTCATAATTTAATATGCTCAAGATTATAAAAAAATGAACAGAAGTATTTAGTTTTGGGGGTTTTATTGGTTTGGTTTTGAGGTTTTTTTGCCTGTGTTTTTGTTTGCCTGGGGTTTTTATCTTATTTTTTATATAATAATTCTCTAATCTCTAGTGAGCTATTCTGTGAGCTTAAATGACTATTGTTACCTTTTAATACAAACTCTTTGGAAATATTCATGTCTCCTAGTTATGGCCTGCAATAGCTAAATACAAATCTTGATTTTTACAGTTACGTTCTTTGTTTATGTCTGGTAAAAAGATATCTTCTCTTGGGTTGATATAAAGATCTTAATACTCTAGGGTCGATAGTAGGATTTTTATCCTCAAATCTGTCCTTTGAATGGAGGTTTGAGAAAATGTCTGGCTGAAATGGCTTTATGTGATGTCTATTTAGCAGCACTTTCTTCCTAAAAGCTGCCTTCACTTCTAAGCCAGGTAATCACAATTTGATGTAAGCTTCATATAGAAAACTGCAATATGTTAGTCTAGAGGCCTAAATGCCACTATGAATATTGTGAAATATGTTAACAATTCTGAGAAGAAGATAGTATTTTAAATTTTCATTACATCCTATTGCTTGCTTTATACCTTTATACTCTTATACCCTGCATTTGTCATGCAGTCACTTGGGCTGGCTCCTGAGGGGTCTGTCTAGCTCAAGTAGAATTCTGCTGAAAGCTGAGCATGGTTAGGATGATTGGGTCTGCTCTTGATGGGCTGGCGATACCTTGCACTCATGCCAAACTCTTTTATCTACTTGTTCCTGCACTTCCCTCCACACTTGATAAGAGGACCGTGAAGAGTCACAATAAGGAGTTTTTCTGAAGCGCCATGGACTTGCTGTGTGCAAGGGGAATGCTTTGTCTGGTACTGAAACAGGATTATTGCATTTGAGGGTCTCTGGGAATACCCGCTTAATGGTAGCGATCTCGAAACCTTGCCAGTTAGTACTTGGTCAGGTTAATGCACAGGCCTGTAGGAGGTAGAACTCTTCAAGATTTCAGGAAGGACATCTGTCTGACATTCTTTGATCTCTGATCTCTTGTATCCCCTCTTTATAGCTATCTGGGTCAGTCATTACTTTCTCAAAGCCACACACTGAGAAGATGACACTTGTGCACATTCCAGCTTCTAGATATGAGGAAGAGAATTAGCACTATTCTGAGCTAGAATCTGCCTGACTTTTTTTGGAGGCCACCACGCATTGCAGTGATGATACAATGGAAGGTTGATTTCTGGAAAAAGATATATATATAATAATTTCCCTTATAGCATTTACTGTAAATGGCATGATATAGAATCAAGCTCTCTTGACTGTCAGTTATTTTGAATTATTTATTCTGCAGTAATCCTCATGGATTTCCTGGGGGACTTCACATGGTATAGTGTGTGCATGGTGATAGAAAGGTGGCAAATATGTACAGCATATTCTGTCTTATTTTAAATACTTGGACTTCACAAAAATTGATACCTTTTTTCCTGCCAGTTTATGCAGTTCCTCACTATCAAAGCCCAATATAAAAAAATGCACACATGCTTTATGCCACTCATCCAATTGCTCTGGGTGGAGTTCTCTCTGTACATGTTCTAGAGAGTTCTAAAACAAATTACCCTGTGATATTGTTTCAAATGCAATAGTTTTGTACCATTGAAGCAAAGCAAACTGTAAATTGCAAAACAAAGAATAAAACCATAATTACTGCTTTCATTTATTCATACCATATTAATGTAATATAATTATCTGGCAGGCAGGATTTTATGAATACTCAACAAAAAAACACCAAATGGTTGTTCTAAATAACCATTCCAATATTCAAAAATTCTAATAAATAATAAAGTGTTAAATAACACTTTAAAGCAGTAAATCACATTCTGTTACTTTTACAGTGACAAATGCTTTTGAACTTTATAATTGGAAATAATGTATCCTGGCACCCCGTAAAAGGCTTTTCAGAGTACTATTGTGTTTGGAAGTATTTCAAAATGGACAGTAGTGCCAATGGGATACCTTAGAAATTGTTATGGAGATTTTTGCAATGCACGTGTACAGGGCAATATATTTTTTTCATGTGCATTCTGGCCTCCTAAAGAGTTCTTAAGGAATTGGGATCTTAAATAAGTCTTTAGGCTTGGATTATATAGAAATCATAGTATATGGAGCTGCTTGAAAACATGGTGAAACTACAAAACCAAATTTTTTTGAAAGTTGTCCATAATTAAAATTTTCCATTGGGACTTAAAGAGCACAGTTACCCATCCCAAACATTGTTAAGACCACAGAAGGACTTTGCCATGAAATAAGCACATAATGGGGTGACAGGATGGTGCTCACTCCAGGCCTGGTGGAGGAGAGACCTGGTTAGCACATCCCGAGTAATGCATCCAAGAAAAATCCCCACTGTGGCAAACTCTGTAAAGCAGTGACTGCTTGTACCCATATCACTGGTCAAGCAAAGATCCCTGCAAGTTCTAGGACAGATGGCATCTGTGACCACCAACAACCACTCCCCCAAACAGGCCTCTGTGGATACCTGAAACCTGGACTGTAAGTTAAGCCTCAGTAACAGGAACTTGTGATAAGATTAGGAGGCATTTTTTTCTGAGTGTCATCCCTGACATAGAGAGATGCAAACAAAGCTGTTGGAGAAGAATATATCACTAAAAATGGGCACAAAGAATGCAGAAGAAGGAAAGCCAACTGTACTGAAATCAGTTTGGACTGGGAAAAACCTAATTTTGACAGGGGAGATTGAGACCATCAACTTACTGTCCACAGACCCGAGAAACCCAGCAACTCAAAAGACAGAACATGGGACTTATTAGAGAGGGACTCATTTCACCAATAGAGTAAGAGAACTGTGTAGTCAATGAGCATTAATTCCTTTGTTTGGTAAAATATATAAATAATGAAAGTTCTGAATGAGCACCATTGAGAAGCCCAAGATAAAGAAGGACCAATAGGACACTGCTGGATCCATGGGTGATTACTCTCTTCTGCTTGATTTCTGTCTCTCTGCCTCCCTCTCTATGAGAGGCCTGATCACTCCCGTGAAAAAAAAAAGGGGGGAAAGGCTATCTTGACCTTCCTGAGATAATGTAATATTTAATATTATTTACAGAAACACTTTACTAATTGTTGCCCCCTTTACATAGCCCTAAAAGCCTTTTAAAGAACACAATATGAAATAAAGCCACAATCCTAACTGATTCTTGATTTTAAAGAGCACACATAGTGAGAAAGAAATCAATCAAAACAAATTTGTGAAGTTCAAGGCATAACTTATCTTCCTGCTCTGGAAGTTCCTCTTTTTGGCCCACCAAAATGATGAGCAAACTTTATACAGGGTATACTAGAGCAGTGGTCTGGTCTAAGAAACTACGTCATATTTAACATATTTCTTCTCCAGAACTGATGGTTAGAAGATTACCTATTCATCTAAAGATTTTTGTATTTTGTTTTAAATTTCCTTTATCCTCCATCTTTAGGGAAAATCCTGTATTTGAAACCACCTTGTAACTCTCTGGGATTAAAAAAAAAAGACATAAAAACACGCAATGTTTGTGCACTGGGTTGCTGGTGACCAGACTGTGACATTCTGTACTGTGGCTCTGTAAGGATGTTGTATCAGAAATGGAGTGGAATCTTTAATGCTAAAGAAATAATGTTCTAAAGCAGCCTTCAAGGCTTTCAATCTAAACTACAGGGGAAAAAAATACTGACTCAAACTTTTATTGGCAAAAACGATATTAGGTTTTTCTGTTTTTCAATTTTTTTCGAATATGCTAACCAGTGCTAATCTTTTAGTCCCTTAGGAAAAAGACCCAACTCCCCCAAACCCCTGAGTCTATAGTGGAATCTATTCTTTAAATAAAGATCACATGTCAAAAGTGCACGACTAGATGCAAAACTATGTGGTTAGGTGTCTCTGTAAAAGAACAGAAATTATCTTCTCTAAAACAGCTTTAATAAAAGCCAAAGCCATTTTCTGTTAGAGTGCTGCCATGCGCTTGAAGGGTCAGGAAGCTCATTTTCCTCAAGTCTCAGCCTATAACACTGGTGCAGGTGTAACATACCTAAATAAACATCCACAATAATTTTTGCATAAATGTAGAGCGACACAAGAATTGAGATGCAATTATTTAGCATTTGTGGGGAACGGAGATGGTTTATTTGGTATGTCAAGTACTAACTCCCTTGAGAGAGAGAAACCACTCACTGAAATGTCTAAACTTTTACAATGTGTTGGTACGGTGGCAGAATTAAATAGATAGCTTTTATAGCCATCATGTGTGCAATTTCTGCAAAATCTTATGCTATTTCTGATCAACACTTTTAGGGGCCTTTGGATTAAGACAATGGCAAACAGATTCATAATTAGCAAAAAAAAAAACCAAAACAAAAAACAACAACAAAAAAATCCAAAATAAACAAACTCCAAATCATTTAGTTATGGGAATAGATTAGGAAGTGCTTTACATTTAGTATGCTTAGACTTAAGGAATTAACTGAACATGAAAATGTATTTTTAAAAGGCCTAGGGTGTTAAACCTTTATAAGTAGAGCACTTTATTTACTTTATACTGTACTTATATGCTATAGACTTAGAGAGTCCAGAAAAATAAGTTTGTTTTTTCTTAATGTTAGCCTCTCTGGAGTCCTCCCTGTGCTATGTTAAATGGTCTTTTCAAATGCTAGGAACTGCAGTGGCTGTTTGAACCATATGTTTCAAAAAAGCAAAGATTTGCAACATGGTGTTTTTTGATTCCCCAGGTCTGTGGGGAAGACATTTGGATGAAGTTATTATGCTTCAGGCTGAGGTCAAAATAGATTTTTGCTCTCTTACCAATAGATTTGTTTGAAAGTTTATCTCTGTACTCCAAATCTATTTATCATTAATCAGAACCCCTGCAGCATCAGTCTGGTTGGAAGGTGGCAGAATCCCAAGTCTGGTTGTGAGATTGTGGAAGGCAGGAGTGAGGAGACTGAACCAATAGTTGGTGTTTTTAACAGAGCACAAGGAAACTTTGTGTGGTCCAGTCGTGCTGTAACACGTGCCACACCCTGCCCTGTTTTGAGGGCAAGTGGGAAGGATCCTCCTCTTATTCCCAGGCCCTCTGTTAACCTAAAAAGGGCACTTGGCTCACCACTAGGGTATTGGAGTTTAAGCTCATGTTCATTTGGTCCTCACACCTGACCCAGAGCCTTTCCTAAGCATCACAAGGTGCTGTTTTGTCTAAAAATTGGGAGTTTGAAGCCTTGTGGCCAACAGACAGTGGGTAGGATGTGGCACACTCTGGCTTATCTTCTCTGCTTTTCTTGCTGCCTTTTGGCTGGAGACTTGATGTGACTTGTTAAATTATGCACATAATAAGAGAATTCCTTCTTCCCAGAAGTGCTGGCTACGCTTGGCTGTTTTGATCCTGGAGGTGAGGTTAAAAAAGGCATTAGAATGAGACCAAGCTCTTCTGCCAGCTTTTGATTGGAATAGAGACCTATTCCTATTAGTAGAATACAGAATACACTGTATTCTGTATTCTATCACTATTAAAGCTTCCTAGCCCTTCTTAGGCTGGTCCTCAGACCAGCAGAGTAAGACTGCATGATTATGTCAGCAGGTACTTCAGGAAGATGAGACCCCAACCCTGAACTCCTTATCTATCAACTATGAAATATGTATGAAAATCTAGAATAGAAATTGCTATGAAGTAATAAATACACCTAGTTTCTCTGAACCAGTAACAGAGCTCTTAGTTATTTTTTGTCTGTGTAAATACATCTTGCTAGAGGACACTAAGTGTAGCAACAAGGTGAGTACATTTGGTATCTTATTGCAGCTTCTTTTATTGCATCTTGAATTTGAACCCTCTCCTAGAAGTTCATGTTTCTCTACATGCAGTATTAATTAACAACAACACTCTACAAAATTTATATATATTTTGCAGTTCTTATTACTTATGTGGAGTTCCTAACCCGTGTGAAAATTTGGGATTTTTTTTATTTGCTAGTGAGCCACTAAACACTATATTATAGCTGTGTGGTTGAGAAGACCATGTCTTCTGAAAGGCATGAAGCACAAGGTGACTTGAAAAAGCTTGTTAAAGTTAGCCCTGCTGCTTGTTTCCATTTGGACCAATGTCTTTACAGTTTAAAACAGTTTCTCCTTGGGACAGCTGCTTTCATTCATAGTCAATTTAATTCATCTGGGCACAGTTTTTGATGCTATAATTACTTTAAACTCTGCTGCAGCATCTCTTTGATACTGTCTTTCTGTTCCTGTGGTTTACATCAAAAACTAATCTGCTTTACAATCCAGTAAATTTATTAAGTAACCCAAGAAAAGATATTTTTTCACAGAATTTTTGTTTCATCTTCTAGATTTCTTAAAAATGTTTGCAATATATTCTCTCACATGTCAGTTGGGAAAGGATATTTTTCTAAATTATATTTTCCTGTGGATTGCACTGTTCATTGTTCAAAATTACTTTGTTTAGTAGTTTGAGATCTTTTTTTTAATCTTTCTGTAATATATGTCTAGGACATTGTTTCCTTGATTCCAGGAGAAATTGCATAAACTTGAAATGCATTAATTTTTTTTCTCATCCATGCTATATTTATTTCTTGAACTTTCTCGGAACTTTCTTCCTCTTCTGTGAAAGATTACACCATGCTGTGCTGTCTCAGTGCACTTCCTTCCTAACCTTTCTGCTTTATTAAAAGTTTAGGTTTTCTTCCACCTTGATCTGCTGAAACCAGAAGTTTCTCCATTAATGATAGCTAAGATACAACCCTCACTGCACTGATTGATGGTATAATAACTGTATCAGACTTGTGTTTTTTAATTAAAATGAAATAATTTACTGTTTGTGTTTTAATACTGAATTAGTTGAGGTTTCTCACAGGCTTCACTTTGTCTCAAGCACTTGCAGAACAGAGCTCATTTTTAATTGGCTCAAGAGCTTAGGCATGGTTAGGAAGGAATAAAACTTTATTTCTAACATTAAAAAGTTAATGTTCTTAAAAATCTCTTCACTACAAAATTTAAGGTTCTCCTACTGACAGATTATTATATTGAGTGGGAAAAAAAAGGATCAAATCATATTTGACTTTTTTTAAAAAATAAAGGTTGTACAGACAACTCCTTAGCTGTCTCGTTTAAATACCACCCATTATTATTATCTTTTTAATTCTCTGTGGAACAGTGTCTGCAAACACAGATGAAGTTTGGAAACTAAACTTTGGATAACACCTTTTCCTTCTTGGAAATAAGTTATTGGATTTCAGTAACTTGTAAGCTATGATAATATACATGACATTCCTGCTTTTATTGGTATATTTCCTGTTCATAAATTGGCACCAGCCCTAGATGTGTTACTCTGTACACAAATATGGTTCTGAATCTTTTTCTGCAAGTTTAGCAATCCTGTCACTTGAGATATCATGGAAGGTGGTTTCTAACCATTTGAGTAAATCTTTGACCTGCAGCTAACCTCACCTTCTGCCCTCACCCTTCTTTTTCAACAGTGTTAGAACTTGTATCTCAAAATTTTCTTCAAACTGTTTTGCAACTTTATCAATTTAAGTCATATTCCAGAGGAACAAATATTATCTTAAAAAAGATAAGTGAACACAGAGTTCTGGTTTGCACCTGTTTCAAGGCCACATGCAAGTACTTATAGTTTATTGACCTGTGAAATCTGTTTCAGCCATTTAGCTTAAGTACCTCAAATAGAATGTTATGTGTTTGCCTCGCCCACTTATTCAAGTAGCTGTGCTATGGAAACACCTTGTTCTGAGTACAGTTCTTCTGTATATTATCATCTCCCTCCAGGGAAGGGGTAGTAGTAGCAATGACCTTGACTACACTGAAGAGTGTTTCTGCCCTAATCTGTCATTCCTTTTCCCATGCTGCTTGTGGTACAGGAAAACTGGCAAGATCAGGTTCCTGATACCTCCTGCTGTACAGGTGGGAGGAATTGGGATGATGTGCCATCATGTCTTAAACGTTTTCCCCATGTACTAATTGCTTACACAAACACTTGTGCAATTTTTTTCCTTGACTACTCATATGCTCTTAATTATGGGTTCTTTTTTTTTTTTTCTTTTTTTTTTTTTGGTGGCTTTGATGATTCTGTGGCCTGAAGAGTTGAATGGGTTGAAGCTGGAAGTAACCAGTGTCCTCTGTGCTGTGCAGTACTGTGTATTCCAGTGTCTGCATGGAACTGGAAGACAGTAATCTGCATACTAAAGGAAGGCACCATTAATTATGCAGCTATTGCACTGTGAGGAGTGGATAATTCTAGGTTTCAATGGCCTGGAATCATTATAAGGGTTATGTTTTCCAATGTAATAACTTTTTTTAAATCACTGATCCTGAGAGACAGAAGCAGGCACCTGAAGATGGCAGAATTAACCACAAGCATCCTATTGCTTTGCCAACTTTCCTTTAATTCTTATGCATATGCTTACCATTCTCTTTGCTTGGAGTTTGTTATTGCCTCAGCTTTTGTCTCTTCCTTCCTC
Source organism: Cisticola juncidis (assembly GCA_013400215.1). Classification (NCBI taxonomy): domain Eukaryota; kingdom Metazoa; phylum Chordata; class Aves; order Passeriformes; family Cisticolidae; genus Cisticola; species Cisticola juncidis. The sequence goes on from VXBR01010364.1 coordinate 42,305, forward strand.
GTCATGACTTAGTAAATAATAGCATTCAGGATTCTGTTCAGTGACAGGTTTCAGTGGTGTGAATGTTCCAGCATTAGAAGTGGTAATGTCAGAATAAAGTAAACCAGACCGAAAGAGTTCCATAGTGCAATATAGAAGAATATACTTTCTGGTCTTTTCTAGGAAAATGTCTTATACTCTTTTTTTTTTTTTCTGACAGAACCATTTTGTTTCTTCAGTGATTTTTTTCTTTTTTCCCCAGTTATTAATAATGAAGAAGGGCCGTGCTGTGTCCTTATTTCAAATCTTCTTCTGGAGTAGGCTGTAGGCAATAGTCCCACCCTTCTGCAATCAATCCGAAAGACCTCTAGCAGGGGCATGGCTCCCGCCCTGGCCGAGAGCGCAGGCAGGATCAGGGTGCGAAGCAGCTCCCGGCTCTCTCCGTGTGCGGATTCATCCCGCCGGAGAGTGGCCCTGCGGTCACTAGATGGCAGTCTGTCCTCCGGGATGCGCAGAGCCGCCGGACCTGCCGCCCGAGCCCCAGATTAACATGATTTGGATCGGCTCAGCCAGTATTAAATCACTTAGATTGTTGATGAAACAAAAATTTACATCACAGATAAAACGCGTTGTTCACACTGAAGCGTGAGTTCTGCTGCCGTGGAACACTTGGATTCAGGCAGCGCTGCTGCTTCTCTCTTCTCCCCTGTCCTCATCCTAAATTTTCAGTTTAGGTGGTTCTTTCTTTTCTTTTCTTTTCTTTTCTTTTCTTTTCTTTTCTTTTCTTTTCTTTTCTTTTCTTTTCTTTTCTTTTCTTTTCTTTTCTTTTCTTTTCTTTTCTTTTCTTTTCTTTTCTTTTCTTTTCTTTTCTTTTCTTTTCTTTTCTTTTCTTTTTCTTTTCTTTTTCTTTTCTTTTCTTTTCTTTTTTTTCTTTTCTTTTCTTTTTTTTCTTTTCTTTTTTTTTCTTTTCTTTTTTTTCTTTTCTTTTTTCCCTTTCTTTCTTTCTTTCTTTCTTTCTTTCTTTCTTTCTTTCTTTCTTTCTTTCTTTCTTTCTTTCTTTCCTTTCTATTTTCTTTTATTTTCTTTTATTTTCTTTTTTGTGAGGGAGTGCAAATAGAGTAGGAAACGAAGTTGAAGATAAAGTTGTGAATAAGTCTGAAATTCTATTCTTGTCTTCATAGCTTACTAAACAGAAAAGTGTTGTACTTCTCTTGTGATGATAATTTCCAGGAAAACTCATAATTTTTCCACTGCAATACTTAGGTAGCACTTAGTGTATCTTTAAATAGGAAAACAATAATTTAAAAATGCTAAATGTCTTTGGAGAAAGATAGCATTTTCAGTTCTGCGTTCACCATTTTATTAATTGCCTTCAAATTTTAGTGCCCATTTTATTTTTCTGTTTAACAAAAGGATTTTTTAAAAAAATACATCTCAGTTTTGAATTTATTTCTTTTCTGAAAAAATGGTTTCAAAACTAATAAAACATTCATTTAATACTACTCTTTTAACACCATGCTACCAAAAGGAGCTTGAAATGTGTTTAATTATATAAATAATGCTTTCACAACAAACAAAAAAATGTACATATATTGCTTGAAGAGTACTAAACTGTATAATATTTAGAATAGCAGGTGTTGCATGCTTTGTTTATATTAATTCCCTGAAAAATGTTCGGGACTAATTTTTAGAAATTTAACAATCAAACAGATATCTGGTGTTTCCTACCTCATTTGACCATCCACTGCATTCTGCACTTTTTTTCCCAACAGCCTGTCAATATTGCATCGATATCATCATTAGGAATTTTAACAATCAAATGGATTTGCAGTGCATGCTTATCACGATTAGCAAGCATATGCTGCATATTTCTATTAACAGCACGTCAATATCATCATTAGAAAATCAGCAATCAAATGGATCTGTAGAGCAAGCAAGCATATGCTGAGCATCATAATATTTAGAATCCATAAAGGCTTTGCCTAGGATAAGTCTATTTCTGCTAGTTTATTTTTTCTTCTCATAGAATGGTTATGTAGATTCCATATTTTAATATAAAACCTTTAAAATGCTGTTTTTGTAAATATAGTATGAGGTAAGCCTCTGCCACAAACTACAGTAATAGGGCATTAGGATTCACAAAGGTATCATAAAAGTGTTTATGAAACACTTATAGCATATTATGCCTTTCACTTTGCAACAAAAGCTTTGATTTTCACGGGTAACTTTAGTAGTGCATACGTGCAGCTATTTATCACATTTCACTGCTTGCTGTACAACTGTATAAATGACTTTTAATGCTTTCTCTGTACGTATTATTAACTTGTGGTTTAAAGTCTACTATGTAGACAAACAAACAAACAAAACCAAAAACAAACAAAAAACACCAAAAAACAAAACAAAACAAAACAAAACAAAAAAAACAACACCAAAAAAACCCCAAAAAACTCAGAGTTTACCAAGACCAAAAACTTATTTCTCATGCATTTTATTAGATTTACATAAAGAGTGCAACCTAGTATTAGCATTCTAACACGATGAAAATGTAGTAGCAATAGGCTCTAATTTTGTGCCATATGCTGCGGAATTAATGGCATGCCCTTATTGCTGTAAGATAGGAAACAATTAACTGTTCTCCCACATGCATATATGTTTTCCCTCTTTTGATGCTGACCAAGTGCAGTGATACATTGATAAAGGAGAAATAATGTAATTGGTAAATTCACTTTTGGAGGTCCAAGGAGTGCAGAAATTTTTTATGAAGAACCAGTTGAACTAGTTACCTCCAGAAAGAAGTTTTTTCTATTAGTTTCTAAAGATATTAATTGTAAAAATAATGGAGAGATGTGATGCAAGTTGCTTTTGTGACTTTGTAAATAATAGTTATTGCTGAGCAGAATTTTGGCCTTCTATCTTTGCTACCTTTGAAACACCCATTTAGTTTTAGGTTTCCTTTAAATACAGTAATACAATAAGTAATGGCAGAGTCCTACTTTAAAGGACCATTTGTTTGGGCAGTAAAAATATAGCCTCTCAACATCCTTAACCAATTACCCGTCCTTGTTTATGCTGTTTATGGCTTGTAGGGTAATGGCTCCAGCAGAGCTAATAGCCAGCTCTAGTCTGGCCATCATTGCAGGAGGAAGATTCACTTCTCCTGGAGATGAGTGCTGCAGTGTGCCCAGCCTGCGTGAGGTCTCCGCCGGGGTCACGCTCCTGACATCCTGCAGTAGGTGAGGACAAGGACACAGCACACGTGGCCTAAAGACGGATAGTTTAACCTTGCCTAACATTTCACCTTAGCTACGGCTGTTTTTCATAGCTCCCTTTTCAGAGCTGATATGGTAGCTTTATGGGTGTGGAAGCATGATTTTTATCTTGGCATTGGTTTAAGGATAATCAGGTCATCTGCAGAAAAAAAGCCTGAACTCTGACCCTCCTCATTTAGAACCAATGATCTCCCCAGCCTATCTGCCTTGACAGTGTACTTCAGCAATTTGATGATGTCGATTTATATCATAGGAAAAAAAGTATTATACTTTTTCTTTATTTCATATCCACTGTTTGCTGCATTAAATAAGTTACTCTGTTGTAGTCATGGTAATTGTACATTCTGGACATGCTTCAGATACATCTGTGCCTCATGGGAGCCAGTCACATGGCAACTTTTCAGAAATTTTATATGTTTATATGCTTTATGTTATCAAATTGTGTCCCCTCTGCCTCTATCCCATGCAGGGGTCATGAACTTTAGGTTCACTAAGAGCATAAAACAGGGCTAGATAAGGAAAAGCTTTCTGGAAGCTTGCATGGATAGTACAAACACAAACTGCTGACAGCTAAGCTTTCCTGTCAGGTAGTTATGCTCAGCTAATGCAATAATAATTTGCACACAACAATAAGCTGTATTGCTGTATATAATATTCTTTTTTCTAATGACTCATTATCCTAGGATGATGAGGAGATGAGTAGAATGTAAGTGTATTAAAACATAATTGCTTTTCTATTCAAACAAAAGCATGCAGCATACACATTGTGACAAACGCCTAATGAATAGGAGTAGAGATTTTTTGTTCTGTGTCAGTTTATAGCAATGCCTGCCATAACTGCCTGTTTAAGATCTTAATTGCTTTTAATTTTAACAGTTACCTGATAGTTGCTTTTGGCTGAAGAATCATACAAGAGTCTATGCTGCTTCACTACAAATGGGAAATTGTTGTCAAACCAAGAGTGCCAACTCCTATGATTCAAGTTGAACCATTAGAGGATTACTTTTGTATAGCTCCAGCTACTGTACCATAAATAATCATATAAATACTGCCTCAAAGAGGTTTCTTTCAATCCACAGTAGACAAAATGCACTAAAAAATCCTTTGAAAACATTTGTGAGAAAAAAGGTTAAATGTATAAATATTAAACATATAAAAAATTTGTCCCCCATAAATGTATTAGCACCAGAGTTGAATGATAAACTGTGAGTGTTAAAGTCAACCTTATACAACCACTTATTCTGGGTTCCCATAATCATTGGTAAAATCCTAAACTTATGTTACACTGGCTAACTCTTCTGTTCAGGTGACACTAGTCCTGGGTAGCCAGGACTAGTGTCCATAAATACATTTGAATTTGGAAGATGACAAGAAAAAATTTCCTTCCACTTACAGAATCATAGTGTCCCTTTTCTACTGATGACCAATGCCTGGGCTGTAATTTTTGAATCTTCATTTATCATCATCTCAGCCAGAACCACCACTGGTGGTATGTGGTATCTTTATATAATTAATCTTTGCATCTATCCTTACTCAAACCACTGGAGTACTCCCCAAATGGATCAATGGGTATCAGAACAGTGCCTGTATAGTGCCTGCAGTGCCTGCCACAGCAATAAGTGAACCAAGTATGAATCATCCCCTGTATACTTTTTCCTGGGAAAGTTCAGTCTTCAATAGCTCTGTCTCATAACTAATTTTTCCAGGGCCATAGTCATGACATCCATGACAGAGATTATGGTTAAACTGCCTTGAGTGACAAATCAAGAAAACTCACCATTTTATTCCTCTCAGGAGACCAGAAGACCATGCTAAAGGCAGAAGGACAAATATGTACAAATATTCAACTGCACCAGGGCAGCGTGCTGTGCATGCATCAGACAGCAGAGATTTCTGCCTCAGCATCCTCTGGAGTGTGGGAAGTTTCGATGCTTGCAACACTCAGACTGAAGGTGCCACTTCTGACAAAGTGTTATCATGAGTTGTTTGAATATACTTTCTGCTTAAACCGGTGGAAAATGAGATCTGTTTTACTAAAACTACTTATAATGACATATGACTTCTGTAAAGTGGTCAAAAATGGGCACTTTATTTTTTTTCATGTTGCTTTAAATGTTTGCAAAAGTTGTATTTTTTTGCTGCTTAATTAAAGCATAACTTTATGAAAGCCATGATATACTTCTTGAGGAAAGTGACATGCCCTTGCCAAATAGTACCTCTTTACCAGTTTTCCCCAAAAGCAGATGAGTGAGCCAACACTCAGTGTATGTGATGGCCAGATATGCTCCTTGGCAGGTTGTGACACTACAGGACAGAAGTACAAGACTCTCGTGTGTATTGTCCTTCAGTCTGGCTTCTCTGAGGGAGTGCTCAGACTTCTACTTTCTTCTTTTTGCTTGCCATCTTGTTGGCCAAGTCAAGATCTGGGGAAAAATGTTGTTCAGACACGGTTTACATATCACTCTCGTGCCTCTTTGCCTGCTGGATGATGTGCTCCTGGGATGCAGTTCCAGCTCTGCAGGCTTCCTTCTTTCACAGGTTCTCCAGCCAAGAGCTACAGGGCAGTCTCAAAGCATCTGTTTTTGTGGTTATGGAAGTGCTCCTACTCTGCATAGGCTTGGCCTTTCATGTTGTGGTGTGGCTGGCTTCCCTGCTGTGGTGGTAAGGGACAGGTTACACAAACACATGGGAACCTCACCTGCCAAACACGAGAGATTTCTGCTGTCCAGTCCAGTGCCCATGCCCAAGCTGGCAGAGGGGCTGGAAAGCAACACTGGAAAGGTACTGTTGGCTCTAAAATGGAGCCATGATGAGAAACTAAGGTTATTGCATGGGAAAAAAGGGCATGCAGGAGCTTGGATCAAAGGTCATGCAATTGCAGAAACTCTTAAGAGATATCTCTGTGCTTAGAGTAGCCAAACAGAGCATGAGACTTGAAAAATATGTTTCCTGCTATTAAATAACAAGATTCCCTCTAAATTCCCAGTGATCTGAAATCTGTTCTTGGGACTTCTGCATCTTCACAGCTGAGAGGAACTATTCCCAAAGTGTTACCATTTCAGCTCAGCTTTTGTGTTTTGTTGTTTTGTGGGCTTTTATTTTTTTATCTTATTTTATGGAGGGAAGGTTTTTTTGTTTTGTTTTGTTGGTGTGGGGGTTTTGGTTTTTTTTCTTTTTTTTTTCTTTGTTAGTTTGCTTGTTTTGTTTTTTTCTTTTCTTCTTCTCTAACCATTGAGGGTTTCTCCTCCAGGGAATTTGTTCTTAAAAGATTTTACATTATAGACACAACCATGATGGACAATTGGCTTCCTGAGGTATATGGAAGTTAGTCAGGTGGTTCCTGGTTGTGACATAGAAATACACAAAGGCTTCTCTGCAATTCAAGGACTCCTATTGTCTTGTTGTTAAGGCAGGTTCTGCTGATTGTACTGTATTTTCTGATAGCAAATTAACTCTACTAGAATTCTCTGATTCTATGGCAATAAAGCTGCCTCCATCCTGTTACACTTCATGTCTGATGCACTACGAAGAAACACACTACTGTTGATGGAACATGAACTACTTTTTAATGAGTAATTTGGAACAGTGTTATGTTGTGTTCTTCAAACGTAAAGAAATTTCTCTACTCTATGTGAGACTGGACAGATGTAATGTGTTGTTTTTAAACAGTGAGGTAAATGATACATGGTGCTTTCATAGATGTCAACATTTCAAGAGGTCAAGTTTGGTTTTTTTTAATTATTTAGTATATGTAGTGAAGTATTTTTGATCCTATATACATTGCCAAATTTTGGTAAAAATTGACCCAGATGATTTTTTGACACTGTTTTGTAATGTGTTTGCTTTGCTTGATTCTTATATAGATCTTTGTTTTGCAATGAGGTTTCATATGTCCCAGAACACAGTTCATTTTGTTTCATTTGAATAATATCTACCTAAAGTGAAAGACATTAAAGTACATTATAATATTAATATAATAATAATTATACTAATATCATATCATATCATAAAGGCTATACTTATATGCAGTATTCAGGAATGAAATTCCCCCAAACTGATGTATTTTACTTCCCACTGCTTCTAAAAAATGTGCCACTTTTCCTTTTAATTAATATCTACTTTATTATCAAAGTGCTAGAAAATATATTACAGTCTGAGATTACAGACTACTCTACCTGAAGGAAATAGTTTTCTGTAAAATCTTAATGTAACTGCAGTAATTTTTCTTATTGCTATATTCTATGTCCATATTGGTAGTCACTGGAGAGGTATTCTTCAAGTGTAGAGAGCATGGAAAAAAGGAAGACAAACACCCTAAATAATTCAAACTCATTCATAGATGTAGTCTTCTATTCCCCTTTCTCCTTTATAAAGGCTTTGCTTAGATCATTTGTTCACATACTGAAGATGAATGGGGGTGTGAACAGATATCAAAAGATAATACCTGGCTCAACTAGCAGCAGAGAATGGGTTGTGATTAGGTAGAGAAGTGTTCTTATTTTTCATGCATAGTTCTGTTTGTAACCTTTCTTTTCACATCTGGCCCCATACTTGGAGAAGGTTTTGTTCTTTTCCTTTTTAGCTATTGCTATAGCTCAGTCAGTGGGAGGAGTGACGTTCATATTGTGCAGTAGGTCTTTAGATTTGTATTTGGGACCTTTTAAACTCAGTATTTCAGGCTACAGGGCCCTCTGTTCAGTGTGTATGGGTGCATTTAATTTGAAGCTTACCTCTTAGGTTTCCATTCTGTTGAAGCATTCCCTGCTCACAGAGTTTTTATTGCTTTTCAGAATAATTTTCTCACATCAGTGTTACATTCCTCAAAGGCAAAGCAAGTTGTCTGCTGATTTTGTTACACAATTGTCCACAGATGCAAAAATGCTGCACATTATAGGATTTTCACATCACCGCCTCTCCATATAAATGGCTAAACATTGCATATATCTGGTAAGTGAATTCAGTGAAAGCATGGTAAATAGTAGCCCAACCTAGGCAAAGTATATTCTGAATCTACAGCTGCTGATGTATTTGTGTCCTGTCTGTCTTTCCCATGGAAGCGTTCAGTTGTGATTCACAAGCACTGGTTCTGGTTTCATGCTGGGTGGCATAAATTCATAAATATTTCTGTGTCTTGCCTATGGTCCCAGCACCCTGGATTTCCCATGTTTGGAAAACGCTTGCTGAGAAGTCATTTGGCATATTATCAAATGGCCACAGCCCAGCAACAGGGAATAGGAAATTTTAATATGAAGTTGGCGGTCTCATGTCTCAACACAGGCATTTGTTTCTTTTTCCCTAGCTAGCTTATTTTTTTAAAGAAAAAAGAAAAACAAGAAAGTATTTGCAGAATTGAATTAGTAATTTCATACAGAAGAGCAATAATTGTTTCTTTTCAAATTCTGAAAGAGATAGTTTACTTTTAACCTAATAGTTTAGTTCTGTGAGGCAGACTACACTGAAAACAATGTCATGGTCAAAGAACTATGCTTTTCACCTCTCCCAGCCAAGAATGAATCTGGTTCTACTCATCCAGGTACTTTAAAGATGCCCCAAGATAATAATCTCTTAGTTCTTCTATCTGAAGCTCTCATTTTTACATAAATGCTACTGTAACCTTTGGCAGTGGTAGAGTAACTGAGTGAAGGTGGCTGTGAAGCCTGGTGGTGAGGGTGCTCACTTGCCAGGAAAGTTTCCTTGTTTCCAGTCGTGTTTCTAGATGGGATTTAGTTTATTTAGCAACATGTTAGCACTGCCTAGTTGCATAGCTGTGTTATATCAGGACAAAAAGGCTTTTACAAGCCAAAGCTCAAGTAACATGAAAACAATTTTCAAAATAAAAGGCTTCCTTCTGTAGTGGTAGACTGTATTAGCAGCAGTTTCCTGCTGTCTGGAAGGCCATCTTCTATAAAGGCACAAATACGATTTTGAGACATACACAACTAATTTATGACAGACATTAAGAGCTTGCTAAGGCAAGACAGAAATACAGAAGGAGGCAAAGTAGAAAATGTAGTCATCTTTGTCACTAAATTGCATACTATTAAGAAAGAGAGTAGTATGCTGCACGTAAATAAATATTTGTCTTCCAGGAAATGTGAGGCATAGTCTCCTGTTGTATGCTTAACAGGCTGTGCACCCAAGCTGACTGTAGCTTATTCCCAAACATATTCACCTAAAATTGGTGTTTGTAAAGGGTTTTGCTCTTTTCTGAAGGTGAATATATAACCTCTGATCTTCTGCAAATTACATATCTGCATGAGGAGGTATTTTTTAGCCAATTGTGTTTATAAAAAGTTTATGATTTCACCTGTAATAACAGCTAGGGAAAAAAGCCTGCAAACATCTCACCTGCCCCCCCCCCAAAAAAGAATAAAACCAAAAACAGTCTTCTAAACTTTGCTCATTCTCTTTATCATTAAGAGCTTACACAGATAAGTGACTCAAAACAAATTTCAAATAAAATCTTCATATAAATGTTTTGTTTTGAAATACAAACAAATCAATGAGCTATCCTTTTCTTCTTTCTTTCTACCCACATATGAATACACAGATCATGCAATACTGCTAAGTCCATTGACCCAGAATAAGGCAACAAATACTCCTGATGTCATGACAGTATTTAGGAAATATTTGCCTTCCATTCGATCCTGCCTAGGGCTGGGATTGCATTAGAGTGTATTTTGTTCCCTTGTGCCAATTCACATCCTCTTTGTTTATAACTGTAGAGAAATGAGGTGATGAGCATCTACCTTACACACCACCACCATGGCTCGTTTTTCATGTATGCATCAATATGCAAGAGAGCATTTCAATGAGGCAACCATGTGTTACTAAAATCAACATATTTTCTTCACAATATCTTGTTATCTTGACCACATGTGCTACTGTTTTTGAAGAATTTTGGATCTGAATTGGTTTTACGGTATGCAGCTTGTGAAGTGTCTTTTGGGAAGAGCAATTAGAGCAGTTCTTTTGTAGAATTTAGACTTGAAAGTAATAATTATCTTAGCTATTAGTTTGGAGGTAGGATGGAAAGGCCACTGGATGAGGAAAGAAGTAATTTTGGTAAGCCACAGAACAGATGAGGCAGGAAATGACCTCTGGAGACCATTTAATGCAACATTTCCTGCTGATAGTAGGCCCAACTACAGCAGATGACTCAAGGCTGTGTTCAACTGACTTTTGAATATATCCAAGGATGGACAGTCCACCACTTCTCTGGGAGATGTATTCTAATGCTTGATAACTCTCAGTAAGGTCACTGCAGGGTTTTTTCCCCTTGTCTGTTCACTGGATATCACTGAGGACAGTGATATCCAGTGTTTCTGTCTTTCTCCTACCAGGCACAAGGTTTAGTCTAGCCTAAGACCTTTCATATGTGTATCTACTGGGCAGATTAATATGAAGAAGATATTTTGGACTGAGTTTAGTAGGGAATCTAGTAAAACTTGGGTTTAATCAGCTCAAGGGTGGTCATGAGAACAGAGACGTTTTCTGTCACTCTGTTGCTCTGCTGATGGTGGCCTTCAAGGTGCAATGATATTACATTAAAGCATGACGAGGTTAATGAGATCTGATGGTTACTGATTTCTGAATGTATTGGTGCTGTTGGGAAGATTTGCTATACAGTGAGATGGCAGCTTATTTGCTTAGTGAACATGGTTGAAAAGTAAAATTCCCAGCAGGGCTGACAGTAAGGGATTTCTTAGAGAAATTGACATAATTAATTGTAAAAAAAAATCAAGGTGTGGTTGCTTTTTCTAGGAAAATAATAGAATTACTTGCAGTACTTGATATTTCAGTTTTGTTCAGTATCAAGAAAACTCATTGTCACCTTAGGATTTACATAGTTTCTTAGTTGTCTTAATTGTCTCAAATTTTCTGATTTATTCTGAGTAGCAGCAGATATTGGGTGTATAAACAGCAGATCAGACTAAATCCTGTTGTCAGAAATATATTGTTCTCTTTTCTTCCACTGTAGTGTCTGGTAATAGGATTCTCTGAAGATCACACTGTTTTGAAATACAGCTGATTTTATGATATTCATGTGATTTATAAACTTTCAATGCTTGATATGAAGAGAAATCTTAATCATCTGAACAAGGGCTCTTTATATTGATATAATTTTACTGTTTTATTGGCGTAGTAAACAATAACCTGCTTCTGTCTAAGAAAAATAAACTCGCTGAGTTTGATATGAAAACTGCTGTATGTGACATAGTAAGGGCTCATATCCTACTCTTGTGTGGATTACTAGGCATAAAAAGGACTAAAACATTGCATTGGAAGTAAGTAAATATGTTTGAAGGAAGTTGTCAAACAGATGGAGTTGTCAGGAAGGATCCTCAATTTCTGTACTTAGTTTTGGATAGTAACAAGACATACAGATAAGACTGAAAATAAGACTAAGAACTGAGATTTTATATCTATCTATCTATCTATCTGACAATACTATAAGTAAAAAAGTAGACTTGTGAAACTTATATTGGTTTCAAATGCTTACCATCTTGTGTTCTACATGGAGAAGGTTAAAACCATCATCCCTTATGCAGGGTTAGAATGTATTTTAGGTAACTCATGTTTAAGTGAGGCTGTCTGTATTTTTTTTTTTTTCATTTTCTAGTTTGTCAGTTTCTATTTTGCTTCTGTTGGTATTTGGAGGCACTCTTGATCTCTTTGTTTGGAGCCTCTAAATATTTGCTTAATACAACCACTGGCATACGTTATGGTCCCTGTGGTACGATGACAGAAATCAGTGGTGAACTCCATTCTCCTTGTCTTTCCTTCATGAAAGGATGATGATCAGAACTGAAGCAGGGTGCTTTGCATTATTTGTGTGCTGGTATTACATGAAGCAGACAGACATAGGAGTGCACAGACAGTATTAGACATTGTCATAAAAATCTCCAAAATATTTAACATCTATACAAGATGCTTTATATTTACCTCTTGTTAGGCCGGTGAGAGATAGAGCTCAAAAAGTGTGAAGAAACATGGAAGCTACAGACACGGGGCAATGAGAGGATGAAAGAATGTGCATGGGAAGGAGTTTTCATCTCCAAGTAAAAGAAAACAGATACTTCCATGGAAGTTTCTGTTTTCCAGAAGCTCCTTCATACGTGCCTGCAAGCATAAGTTGCTGTTGTCATGCATACTTTCCTCTTCCCCAGCTATTCCCCTTTCCCACCCTCTAACAAAGAGATGTAGAGAATGCAAATAAATTGTTGTCTGAAATGGAGGGAGATGTGGGCTTTAGTTGACATTAGTGTATTGTGGAGGGATCCAGATGCACGATACCCATCAAATTTCTATCAATACTAATTTACTAATATCAATAATAATCTGTTTCCCAGTGGATCAGCTTTCTCAAGCAGGGTCTGTGCACTACTTACAGCTCTCTGAGCCCTTCAACTAAAGTGTCAATAAAGCTGACCGCTGTTCTGGGGCTATTGACAGTTATTAAAAATGACCTTGATGTAATTTCATGCCTATCAAAACAAAGGCCATATGTTAAGGATTATGAAAAACTACAGTGAATGAAAGCAATGACAGGCTTCTGCTGGGTGAGGGTAGAGGGAGGTCAGCATATGTGACGATTATTGGCTCCTCTCCTCTCCTTCTTTTCCTAAGGCACTGAGCGGTGGTGCCCCTTGGTAGGCAACTGTTATGCTAAAGGCATAATTGGAACAATTTAAAGCTCAGGGGTACACTTTTTTAAAGATCTGTCATAGCATATCATCTCAACAGTTAATGTGGCGTAAAATATCATAAACACTGCTGAGGACCCTGGAGTCCCCGCGGCAGGGACCAATCGATACGATGCAGTGGATGATCTGTCTTCCCTCACAAATATAGGGCACGGGAGGAGCACTTTCACTTGCTTTCTCATTCTGCCACTTTATGGGAACAGTGGGCTGTTATCTGGGTGTCTCTCATGTGAAGGTAAGAAACAATCCTTTGGGTGTTCCTCAGGCACAGTGATCAATAAGATTTTGCAAAGCAGTGTGGATGCCAAGTCCAAAACCCAAAATAAATTGGTTCCCAATAACAATCCAAATGTGCCATATTTACATGCACAAATGATGTTACAGGTGGAAATCCAGAAAAATTAAGAAGCATCACAGCATATTATGCCCTCCTCTCTTTGCTCCTAAAAGTCAGTTTGCAACTTACTAAAATAAAGGGGGTTTGTTTTTCTTCTCTTTGGATTAAGAAAATGCCTCCCTGATTTGGCAAAGTATGGCTGCAGCCCCCAGGCTAGGCAGATCTGTGCATGAAGCTGCCTCTATAACCCTAACTTACTCCCAGTGACACCACAGCCACTTAATGCAGTGACAAAACCAGGCAAAGGGTTTATGGTTTCCTCCTGCTCCCACCAGTCCCACCCCCACAGCCTCTGGACTGCGTTTAGAAGGGGTAAATGTTATCTCTAGATTCCCTTCTGTGAAATCATCCCTCTCAGGGTGCTAGAAGACCAAGCAGGGAGTGGCATTGGGTATCCTTGGTCACAGCCTGGACCCTGAGGACAGGAGTAGAATGATTCTTCTCTTATACCCAGACACTAAATCAATGGCAAGACCTCCATGCAAGCCTCCTTAGTGTGAGAGGATAGGCTTTAAATTACAAATCTCTAGGCAGGAAAGAAATTATAAATTTAATTGACCTGAAATAAATCATTTTAGATCACATCAAACTAAAATAATTTTTTCCTGTCAAGAAAATGAAATAAAAATAACTTCAGAAAATCTACTATTTTATACAGGAAATTAGCACAGGTTTTTCTAAAAAACACAGAATTTTCTCTTAGCTACTTCAATCAGGATTTTATTCCCAGTTTCTTTTGTGCATGGCACAAGGCGAACAGCTTAATGTCTCCATCGCTGAGGATACAGTGTGGGTCTTTCAAGGTTGTTGTGAATGAAAACATTAAGATTAATTCTTTTTGTATTTATGAAGTCTGCAGGCCATGTTGAGTTATATGTAAAAGCCAATAAATATAATTTAAAAGAAAGCTAGTGAAAATACTAACAATTTATCTTGAATGTAAAATATGGCCTGTTACTGTTATAGTAACAGTATAGTTTTGTTTTGCTTTCTTTTTTTTTTTTTTTTTNTTTGTTTGTTTTGTTTTGTTTTGTTTTTTTGTTAAGGCTCATTATAGCATGATTCTGTGATAGCCCAAGATCTAAAGCCACAATTTGAGGAGTTTTCTCTCTGTCTTTTGTCTTGCTCCAAAAATTCAGCATGTTGGGCAGTGGACAGAGACACTTGAAAACTGATTTAGGAGCAAAAAAAAATATTGCAAAAAATGGAAACATTTCTTAATCACATGAGTCTCTCCATCCAGTGTGCCATGAGATCACACGCCTTTTTTTCTGATTCTGTTCTGTGAGCAATGTGTAAAGGTGGAAAGAAGCCATAGAAAAGTGAATAGGTCATGATGTTTGTATTTTTAATACACTTAAATACATCATGTAGAACCTGGCACTGCTGGATTGAGTTATTGGCATAATGGGGTGATTAACATTAATGGCCATTACTCTCCTTCCAAAGGGTTTCCCTGATGTCTAAGCAAGATGCACATGGAAACTTAGGTGTGGAAAAATGTCCAAGGACAATCTTGTTTTCTTTCCAAGACTATATTTTGTGGAAACAGAAAACACAACATACAGTTTCATTTATTGCAAAAAGAAGTTCTGCTCTGAATGACTTGGAGTATGCACATTAATGGTAACTAAAACATGTAATCAAGCATTACCTAGGAACTGCTATGTATGTACAAATAGGCTTTCTTAGTTGAAAGTTTGAACTTGAAAGCCTTGAAAATTTAATTAAAACGACTCTTAAGATGTTATGAATATGTTTATAGTTCCCATGGAATTCTGAATCTCTCAGGTTACCTTTTTTATTTTTCTGATAACTTGAATCAGTATGCACATTCCCCATACCATAACATTTGTATATCCAACCATCTGTAATGTACCTATTCGTGCAACATCTCTGTGAGGGAAGGAAGTGTTGATGTAATCAAATTTACAAATAAACTAGAAAGTATAGGTAATAAAAAATTCTAATATGCAACTGCTGAAATTTTAGGGGGCCATTAAAAAATGTTTGTACAAAAAATGTAATTTATCCATTTTTGTCAGGGAGAGAGATAGAACAGCCCTCTTTACTAAGAAATCTTTAAAAAATATAAAAAAANTGTTACTTGAAGGGATGAAATCTCACCACTCAAGTAATTTCTTTACATTAGGATTTATTTGTACTGTGTTCAGGAGGAGAAGTAACATTTTTAGTTCTTGATATTTTTGCTCTCTTTTGGCAAATTAATTTTCTTTTGTGTTTTTTCTTTGGGAATATTCACCAGGGTATCTTTTAATGTGTTTACACAAAAAAAAAAAAATCTCTCTGAGTGTTGGTAAGGTCTCAAGTTTCATGCTGTGGGTTACTTTTTCAGCAACACCACTACCTGCTACTATAATTGTGCATAAAAGAGAAGGGCAGGGGGAAAAGTCTCACACTAAAATAAGTGAAAACCACAACTAAACATATAATACAACTAAAATAGGTGTAAAGCTGCTTTGACAGGGCCTTAGCTGGTGTCTGGTAATTATAATGAAGCTGACATCCATAAATAATGAATATAATTAGATTAAAGCAAATTATAAAATAAATAAGCAGAAATGTAAATAAGAGAAAAGCATGATAAAAATGATCACATAGAAACATAATATTTAGAAGAGATGATTGATAATGTGATATAAAGGATTAATATAAGATGGCAAAGACTGAGACTTCTTCCACAATCTTTTAGTTTCAACCTAAACTTTTTAAAATTAAAAGGATTTTATATTTCTGTAATTTATTATGTGATATTAGCTTTGGTCAGCATGGTAAAGTTGGCTCTCTTTTTCAAAGAAAAAGGCAGTGTCATTCAAGATTATATTCTGGCATTTTATTACATGTCAAATGTGTCATTGCTATATTACCAGATCAAAGAGTTCTAAGTGACACTTTCTAATCAAGACTGTCAAGAGGTTTCATTAGTAAACAGAAGCCAGGAACACTTGGGATAATGGTTCAATACATATTTTACAGTTCTGAAGGAAGGATAATCAGACTTTTTTTGAAGTAGCAAATCACTTTAAATCTGTGAAAATGAATATTTAGTGAGATCCTAAGACAATGTTTAAAACTAAAAATGCAATCATTTATCTGAATGGTGTATTTTATTAGGCTGAATCTCTTCACAAAAATTTCTTAAAACTAATCATTTGCACCCAGCACTTCAGCTAATAGAAGAATCCTCCCATCCAGAGCTGGCTGCCAGAAAAGTAATTTTAACACAGTGTTTAATCATCCTCAAGGTTTTAGTTCATGTGAGAGATCCCTTGCTGAGATAACTGAAGATATGAACGAAGAAGAGGAGTAAAATGTGGGCCTGTGGCATGCAAATGTATCTTAATGTCCTGCAGAGTTTTTCCTGTGCTGCTTTTGAGGAGTGTCCCAAGGGGCCAAAAGAAGTGCATATGCCTCTGTGTTGTCAGTTGCTCTGTTTTCTGACACTGCCATCTGGCTTTTGAGACACACTGTGAAGCTGTTTTCAACCTCTTTTTCAGAGGATGAGGGTGGGCCTTGGAAGAACCTGTGGAAACGTACCATGGTGTATGATATTTTTTTTGGGACAAATTTGTTTGGGACAAATTGGATCTACTGGGTTGGGATTCTTCCAATAGCTGGTTTTGAGATGAGTTTAAGAGAGGTCTGTGCTTGCCAAGCATGGATGGTATGTAAAACAGGCTTTTTTCTGCTCAGACTTTGGCCATCTGTCCAGTGTTTCTGGATGTTTGATAGCCTGGAGAGAGCGTGAGTTCCACATGGGCTTGTAGATGTCTGACAGAGCCACTATTAGGTAATTTATGCAGTTCATGGAGACAGTGAATGAGCAATAGGCATTTCAAAACTGAAGACTGAATATGACCTCTTGGTCTTCCATTTTGAGGCTAAAACTTATTAGGTAAATTTCTCTTTAAAAAAATTAAAATAATGATATTAATTCCACCAAAATTGTCTTCATTATAATCTTCCCTTAATCTTTACCTGTTCTCATGAAACTCTTACAACTGTGAAGATTAGCATTAGTAGGAGAACTAAAATAGGAATCCTAAAAGGGACGAGTATAATAAGTCATGCTGACTGAGAACAATCCTTACATGGGAAGGAAAATGATGGTTTTTATATTAATGAGAAAAATTATCCAGAAGTTGCTAGAGAGTTTCCTCAAGGTTCAGTCATTGAACAAAGATCAGTTCATATTTCTCCTACTATTCAAGATAAAAGGTAAGGATGCTCTAAAACAATGTCTTGGCTGCACAAATCTGGAAGGCATCATAATGTAAAAGTTTTGAAAAATCTGCAAGAAAAATTGGATTATTTCAAAACTCTGCAGGGAATCAAGTCCTCCTCAGGCTTAGCTTTGTCTCCTGATTCATGCACATCTATTATGGGATTAAATTAGATATATATTTTATGTTGACTTCCTGGTATTTAAGTATTTCTGCAAATTAATTAGGATTCTGAACAAGTAGTTGCCCAGCATGGATGTTGATAGGAGGTACACCGGGAATACATTATAAATATTTTTCTCTCCCACAGGTCTTTCATTTTGTGCATATTAAGTGTTTCTGTAGAAATCTATTAGGAATATCAACTTTTTTTTAAAGTTTTGTCCTAAAACCCAACATATCTTTCCTAATATGTTCTTTTAAAAAATATGCAGGGACTGGATTCAGTTATGTTAACCTGTGTTGCTTTCTTTTCCAAAACTGAGCATTTAATTTCCCTTTAATAGACAAGGCAAAGAATAGACTTCTGTCTTCAGAAACGTCCATGTTTCTCTTACTTTTAGATTTATGGTTATGCAAATTAGTCTGTTAAATGATTGAAACACTTTATGATCAGAGCTCTGTCTCTTTCTCTGGCTTCTTTCATCTGTAAAATATATTTGCAGATCTGTTTGCTGCTATGGAAGTACATTTTGACATCCTTGGATCATCTGACCCGTTTGACTGCTCATAGTTCGATCCTACAGCTTGGTCCTACTGAATCATATGAAATATGATTCCAGCCTGGTGACTGTGTTCTTCTGTACTAATTTTCTGTGCAAATGTTCTGTCTGGTCAATGTACCACACAGTCTTTTGTAATTAATATAAAACCACCATACCAGGTTAGACTAACACAAGGGCCTATACACTTTAATGATCTCTTCAATGAGGAAATTCCCTTACAAATGTTCTATCCAATATTAGTCATAATATTAATTTTCCAAATATTGGCTAACAATATTTGGAACATGGCAATCAGATTTTGGCCCTCCATTATAAATATCTTAAAAAGGGGCCTAAAGATCGGTGTGATGTCAGCAAATATGATGATAATACAAAGAGACTGTTAGCTGTAAATAATTTTACTTATAGTTTCCATATGATACACTGCCTTGTGTTTCAGAAAAGTCAGTTGTATGGTATATATAAAGGCAGGAAAAGCAACTTGCCTTGAGAAACACTAAATCTGTCAATTTTGTATTAAGGAAAAATAAGCTTAAGACCATGATCTCTGACAGCAGGGAACAAGAATTACTCCTACATACCGCTGGCTACTGTGTTTAGCAGCTCACTGCTTTCAGAAGAAATAATGCACCAATTATAACAACACCAATTCAACCACATCATCATAAACCAAACTCCTAACTTCTTAATTTTAGCCCCTAAGTGCCTGCTCTTAATATTATAATGATGAGATTACAGTACAATGGTTTAGAAAGTACAATGGGTATAAAAATGTAACATTTACCCAATTACGCGCAGTCAGATCTTGTCCACAACCTGACCTTTTTCTTCCACCTTGCTTTGTTTCTGTGTGCGTATTTGTGAAAGCCATGGAGTATCCCTACCAGTTTTCCAGTTCCGTGGAATGGAGTTCTTAGCATAGAGTTGAGAGCTAGTTGATCTGCCAGTCATGAGACTGGATATTTATACCTAATCTTAATGAAATGCTCAGATTTTGAATTAATTTTGTCATGCATGACATTGTCAAGCTTGGTCTGTTCTAGTCAGAGCAAAACTTATGTTTCAGTGGTGCAACAAATGACTGCTTTGGCAATGGAGCTACACTTGGAAATCACAGTATCTGCTGGTACTTTATAGATGTTCTCTGAAAGATAAAAGGTGTTATTTAGCCCTGTTAACTTTAGCTGTCAAAAACCTGAGTGACCCTCCAACACATTTCCTGGTCATAGGAAAGATCTACAGAAAGACATTTTAGATATGATTTCTGTATCAATGGTCTTACTGTCTTAAAGATGGCGGTAAAATCTGACTTAATTCTGATGTTGTGGTGGGGGACTGTAGTGGTAAACGCGCCCTTCCCATTCCATTCATGAATCTCTAAAACATGAACTATATCCATTCATTTTTTCCTCCAAGCCATAATCCAGTTGAAGCTGCCATAAAACCTGTAACAATTCCCTTGGTTTAGCTGCCTGTGATGGGAAATACATCTCTTCACATCATATTGGTTACTGTCCATTGTAGAATTGCAGTTTTCCTGTATAGCTTCTCCTTCAAAAAACTCTCTAGGATAGTTCAAGGTTTTTCACTCTACTGTGAGGAATTTTTGTTGCATGGTATCTACATACAGTACAAGAAAGAATTTATTCCATTAGATTTGGAAGAGCTCTCACCATTTTTAATGTTTGTGATTTTGAGATCAGTGATTTCTGTCTCTGATGACTGCTGAGAGAAGGACTTTGCTGCTGGTCCTGGACTTGCATAATAGCATGGAAGCAAAAGATAGTAGAAAAAAAAATGTTAACAGAAACAAAAACTCATGCAAACTCTCTATCTCCAAACCCCACAATCCCCAAACCAAACGAAAAATACTCTGAAACAAACAAACCCCAAAAATCCAACTCACCACCACCACCCACACACCACATAAAATTCCAAAGAATGAATTCCTAGGAATGAGACTTTTAAAGTCTTGGCCTACATCCAGCTGGACGTTGGTGTACATGAGGTGGGCTGACTGCTCAGTTCTTAGCAAGTCCTATTCCCCTGTGCAGAAGCACACCAGTGCAATTCACCTGTGCACACTGTGCATGAGGATGGGCTGTATGTGCCAGAACGTGCATGGGAACCCGTGACAGAAAGCAAATTGGGACTGTAAGGAAAATGTGTTAGCTGCCATTTTCCTCCTCACTGCTCGTGTAGCCACTGTTGTTTCTGGTAATAGTTCACCTGTGTCATGCACATGGAGTGCCTGGAAACCCATGGGCACATGCACTAGATATCTTCCTTAGCCTTATATTCATCTGGATATGTGTTCAGGATACTTTTTTAAAACAGATTAAGTGTATTACACTCCAATTCCCTGGTAAAATAGCAGATAAATTCTGCCTAATGCTAGCATTAGTCATTTGTGTATTAATAGATCCTTCAATCTAATATTTGTGCTCTCCTAGATATTCAGAGTTTGGCATCACTTCAGCTTTCATGCTGAGGACCTTCCTGGACTACAGCCAAGCTACTGAGTATGAAGGATTAAATTTGCCCTTGTTTCATAGCAAGGTTGCATGGGAGCATTCCAAGACTGATTTTCATAATTTGACAGTCAGAAGAGAGTTGATGTATTTATTTCCTTTCTTTGTGCTCTCCTGGAAAGGACAGACTGCCTCTGCTGCATCTTGAACACTAATCACCACAAAGCTTCTCGTCTATCTTGCTGCAGGTGTGTGACAGTTTAGATTAGTTGTATATGGTTAGAATAGCACTGTGTCGTTGTCCTGCAGGGAGCTGAGTATGGTTTCTTGGCATCTTACAATTCCATATATGGGCAGGAAAATTCCAAACATTTTGCACCATACTTTATTTTATTTACATGAGTGGGGTGCAGGGATAGTGCTTTTCTGAATATTAGAAACACTTCATGTAAGTCCCTTTACTTCTAAGCACTCTGCTATAACAGCAAAATGCATTCCTTCTAAATTAGGAGATATGTAGTAATGAACATATAGGAATCTTTCCCAATTTTTTAAGAATTAGAATTTTCACCACGTAAAATACATGCTGATTTATTTTGCTGCCTATTTACACTCAAGTTTAAAAGCTAACCTGATCCCAGTTTTGATTCTTTATGTGCTATGTAGGAGCTACTTGTCATTTATGAGGACATATTCTTTGCACGTTTTATGTATTTTTTCATCCAACAGTCTGTAATAGATTTTTAATTTTATTTAAAAGAAAAACCCCTCTAAAAGTTAAATTCAACAATCACTTTAAATTGGTAGACATAAAGGCTGGTGGTGCTTACTTGGTGGTTCTGCTTTACTCCTCAGCCCATACTCCTCTTCAAACTTTCTCATTTGACTGCCTATGGTCATGTTTTTCTGACTGTCTCTATTACCTGACTAACCAGTCAGCTTATATGACTGCATGGGATCCAATCTGCCATTTAAAAATAAAAAATGGAGATATGACTGGACCACACCTTTAATTTCAACTCAGGTACAGAGGAGCATGAGTTGTTTCATGATCACTGGAGATATCTTGCTTCATAATTAGAAAATGCTGTCCCATATGAGACACAATGGAGCCGACATTAAATGAAATGGATTTACTCTTAAATGTTTTCTGGATAAGTTGGAAACTGTCCTGGAAAGGGTAATGTTTATTTATTAGCATTTTTTATTCAAACTGTATCAGATAAAGTGGGTATTTAGAAATTCAAAATGTGAGCAACATGGGGAAGTGCTGCCCTAATTACATGTACCCTGTAGGGTACCATGTAGGGAAGTAACCTAATTACATGCTTAAGTTAAGCATCTATGCCTACTCTATAATTAATAAAGCTTCTCTTAGGGCTCTGCTTCATAGGGAGTTGTGTTCCTAAATTAGGTGCTTCGGATGAGGT
>VXBR01010364.1:69526-95928 GCA_013400215.1 Cisticola juncidis
CCACAAAAAGATGGGCATCCCAGGGCATCAGAGATACAGATCTACAGCGATGTGGCTTTAAAGAAATTGGATATTATGGATATTTTTCATATAATATATACAAGCAAGGTGCAATTTAGGAGAATTCAAATTCAGGAAGACTGCATTTTCTGTACACTGACCAGAAAGAAGTGGTGGCCTGAAGGAAAGGATGCAGGAATTATGTGATTTCAAAGAAATTACTGTTCTAGATTTCTCAGTTTTCCATTCTTCCAAAGATGACATCCTCATAAATCCTAAAGATATATTACCAAATGACGGTGTTATCTCATGAAAATAGTAATGAGGGAGACTTGATAACTCTAGGAATCTTTTTCTTCCTTGTTCTTTTTTTTAATATGAACAGTGATGTAGGAGCTTGTCTCTCACCAATTTAATATGCATGAGATTCCAAGGTTGATATCAAAATAATTTTCTACACTGAATTGTGTGATCTTTCAGTTATTAGTGTCATGTATTGTACTACTACTAGAACCATCCTATTCCATAAATCTAATTTGTCTAATCTAAACTGTCCAGCCCTGTAATTCTGATCAATTGTTATCATTTGGCAAGAGTGTGAACATACATTTTCTTTAGCATTGTCTTACATTTGCACAAAGCTGAGTGACTATTAGTGATATTAATAGTTATTAAACATGCAGACATAGGAAGGTTATGAACCCTGAAATCTTCCTATTGACACCTTAACTCTCTGCAGATAATCTAAGCTTAGAACTTCTTGAATTTCTTGGTATAAAAGCAGAATATTTTTTTCTCACCAAATTAAACCTCTTCTGATAGACTGGATTATTTTGCCTTACAGTAAGAGCCATGTGCTCACATAGTTTATGAGCATTCATCCAACTTTATTCAAATGAGAGATTTTTCAGGAATCTCAGTGTACCCTGCACCTTCTTATCTTTGTCAACTAAAAGTAAAATCACTGAATAGTCTGAGGTGGATGGGACCCATAAGGACCATCAAGTCCAACTCTAAACTGAATGGCCCATACAGGGATTGAACCCCTGGCCCTGGTGCTATTAGCACCATGCTCTGACCAACTGAGCTAAGCTAGGGCCAACAAATCAATTCAAAACACTTCCAAGGCTCACTGCTGGAGTCCCACCACCACAACTCTGCAGTTTCCAGTCTTGACATACATACCTCTTACACTTACAACTGGCTAGGTAAGGTGGTTTTGCTGCTTTCTGCTTGCCAGACTCATTACTTGAAGTGTAAACACCATCATTAGTCACTGGAAGATTATCCATATAACTATATATATATAAAAAATATGTATATCCCCTATACACCTAGCCATACCTAGCTATGCTGAAAGCTTCTCAGTTTGTCTTGTATCTCCCTTCAAGAAAACTTGGTATTTGTGCCATATCTCAAATAGGACAGTGTGTCCAGGACTTGAAAGGAAAACTGGACTCTGTTCCTCACGCCCTGGTTTTGGATGGATTACAAAAGGTCTTTCATACCTCTGCCAGTTGTAATGATGAAATTTCCAATGATCATTTGTGAGAAGAAATAAAAATGAAGATGTATGACTATTACTAACAATCATGTGGAACAAAAGGCATCTGCTTTTTATTTCTTTGCTTCTACCCTGGCCCTCCTACATCTTAACAATCTGCAGAGTGCCTGCTTCCTTTACTTTCTTTCACCCTATCCTTATGTACACATATTTATACCCTGGTTGACTTTCTGTATACCCGTGTGCTAGACTGAACCTTCTCTGCCTAAATTTAACTAACCTGAAAACAGGAGTTCTTAATGGGAATGCTGACACAACCTTAACTAAAGCCGTGTGAACACATTGCTATAATTTATAGTGTCAGTCTATATTCCAAACAGTTTCTCTATATACTGTGTGCTCCACTCAAACAGGAAAGGAAGGCACTGCAGTGAATTATTGTGTAATTAATCATTCGACCATGAGGGACTCATTTACTAATTAAAAACGTTAAAAGAGTAAATTGAAATAACCAGTGACTACTAAATCATGTCTTTTGACATGTCAGCAGCATTGTAATATATCATAATGTATCAGTCAGAGACATCCAGATCCTACATATTCTGTTACCTTTTACTTCAGAGCTGCCAAAATCATTCATTATACTTGCAATGCAGTTCCTAGTGTCATTCATACAACCACCACAGTGTGGTAAATTGAGATACGAGATACCACTCAGGCTGATGTATGTGCACAGAATAAGTCAGAAGAGTAGGGTTCTCTGTTCTGCTGACTGTGCTGACTGTCTTTGAGCATGTCATGCCAGTACAACTCTTCTGTGATCTCTGGGAAATGAAACTGTGGCTTAGAAGTCTAGATTTTGGGTCTTAGGTGTTCCTGTCTCTGGAGCATTTATGGCAGATGGAGGAAAGCTGTGCTTTTGCTACAGCTGTGTTCATGCTTTGGTCTGCTGGCACAGACTTGCCTTCACTGGTAGATGAAGGAGCCTTAAGGTATCTGTGGAACTGCGAATTGAAGGATTTGACACATTGCAGTGCTAGTGCTGAGGACCATCACCCATGGGGTCCTGTAGGACTGGTAGGGTACCTGAGCCAGAGACATCTTAAACCATCACAAGTTACCCTGCACTCCTGAGTATGGGTATTGAGGCCCAGATCTGCACACACATTATGTGTTGGGACTTTTTAATCCACCATGACAAGAATTCAGTTTAGAGGTTTTTATGTAGTGGTGGAAACTTTTGCTGTTTTGTTTTAGAGTGGGGTGAGGGAGGACATAATTTTTTATAATTGATTTACTTAAAAACTTTTTCATTGTTTATTCTGGACTCAAAGCTGTGTTTACTTTGTGTGGGTAAAAGATGAAGATGCAACTATGGCTCCAAAAAGGCTGGTAGAAATGCTAGAAATACAGTTTTCATTTGGAAAACAGCTTAACAAAGATGCAACTTTTATTTTCTCAGATTTAGTCATGTTCAGAAGGAAACTAATATACATCCCATTCTGGTGGAAAGATTTTTTAGTATGATTTTATGTAAAATCACTGGAGGGAATAGAGCTGGAGTCTCTTTTCTTTAAAATAATATTGAATTTATTTGCTTAGCTTTAGTTGGAATGGATCAATTCCTGCATTTGCATACTGATCCATTGAAGAAAATAGATAGGGCTTATAAGTAGTGTGGTTTGTGAGTTCTCTATTGACATTGGAATACAAATGAAAAAGATAATATGCCAGTTTAGCTTTCATGTTCCAAGTTGAGCTTCCAGTCTTGTAGCAGGGATTTTCATTTTCTTAACTGGAGAGACAGATTGAGTTCTGGAAGCTGTTGTGTGACAATAAATGTACAGCCTTATTATGATGTTTCCTTCAAAACAGTTTACTACAGTAAATGGTCAGTAGTCGGGGCATTTAATGATATTAAAGATTTCAGGTAACAAAGTTTTCATACAAAACCTGCTGATTTTTTCCCAAGCTGGGGCCTTTTGCATACTAGAATTACAAAAGTTATTTTCTTTTTGAACCTTTAATTCATCGTTTATACTGATCTTGAAAGAAGAAGACGAAAAATATATTTTTGCAGCTGGACATTAGAAAACAATGGTTTTCACTGAGTGGGTAACTGTATTAGACTTTGCTCTGAAGAGAACCTAAAATTCAAAAAAAGCCTCAGTTATTTGCTAGTCCTTAAAATTATGAGGGGCGAAAAATATGTTGCAGAGGGAGAAGTTTTGTCTTTCTCACCACTATAACATGATAAATAGTTCTCTTTAGAAGAATCTACAAATATACAAAAATACTGACCAAACATGCATTATTTTTCCTATTTTTTGAAGACAAGCTTGACATTACTATGGGGAATACTGTGATGTTTAACTTTTAATTACCAAGGTTTCATGTTTAGAGTGTGTAATAGTGTTTTATGTAAGCAAACATGTTGTTTAATAGTTATCTGCTCTCTCCACTTGTCTTCAAATATTGTGATTTAGATAGAACCATAATGCACAAGAGCAACTTGTCCCCAGAGCATTATTCAGAATATAAATTAAGTGATATTATAACAGAGCCCTCACTTAGCTCAGCATAATGAATATGAAACATCATGTACTAGTGACCAAGGTCATGGTATGAGAATGAATTACTCTATTAACTTCTCTTTTAAGTAGCATTAGAGATAATAAATGAAGAGGTTTAATGGCATTCTGATAATATTATTCATGTAAAAGTAGCATACTTTATCTTGCTAAAACAATTAAGATCCGTTTTGAAGATATTTTACACTTTGGAAATATGATGCTTAGAAGTGTTTACTGAATGTTGCAGAATGCATCAGCATTAGCCAGAAATGCAGATAATCTGATAAAAATCAAAAAGCTGATTTGTATACCATGCTAATTCAGGATCATCTCCTTGGCCCTAGGTACTGTCCAAATGCTCTATAAGATTATGGCAAGCTTTAGTGATATTAGATTAAATTCAGTTCTTTTGCTTATAACTTTTTTTTCCATGAAAGAAAATTACATTCATCGTTCTTCCTCTATAAACCCTCTTTAGCTGCCTGCTAAGTAGTACAGAATATCGTATTTTAAGCCTGGTATATTGCTTTTTTTTTTTTTTTTTTTTTTTTTTTTTTTTAATCCAGACATATTTAAGCCTCCTCTGTCAGTTTTACAGTATATTATTTCAGGGATAGAAAGTTTTGTTATTATTGTGATACCTCTGTATCTGAATCATAAAGAGACTTAGCAATTTGCCATGTGTTCCACAGCATATTCACATGTGTTTCAGGAAAATGTAAGAGCAGCTGATAAGAGATTACTCTTCAGTTTGCAAATGATCCCAGTGCATGGAAACTTAATGCTATGTTTGGTTTTCCAGGGTTTGTTTTGCTTTGTGGGTGTTGTTTGTGTTTGGGGGGTTTGAGGGGGGGGGGATGTTTGACTTTTTGTTTGGTTTGGGTTTATTTTTTTCATTTCCCATTTATATTTTTCATTAGTTATTTATATTGCTCTTTTAAAAATAATTAAATGAGAGTAAAATAAAAATGGAAAATTCTGAATTTTGGGGGTGAAATCTGCTCTTAAAATATAGCAAAAATCATTAAGAAATCTTACCACAACTTCAGTGTGGACAGTGATAGTATATCAATGACTGTTCAACTGCACTCCCAAACCAAAGTACCCACAGGATTTTTACAGGAAATTTTTTTTTTAAGGAAAAGCACAGTACAGCTTGGTGTACCATGGGCTTATTAATCTGCTTGTAAGCACACACTTTTGGACAGTGCAGAAACCAGTATCAAACCTGATCCTGCTTCCAAAGAAATTCAGAGCATTGAGACCACCCTTTGTTTGCGGAAGAAATGTGCACATCGAAATTTTCTGCCCTGCTGCCCTGTTCCTTTCAATAACACCTTCATCTGTACAATGACAGAATTGTCACTAAACTCTTCTAAACTTATTCTGAAGTCAGCAGAAATACTATAATTACCCTTTTTTCAATAAGACAAGTAAGAACAAAATCTTGCCCGCTGTGATTTAGTGTGTAGGCAATCCAAACTTAGAAAACTCTTTAGGGTATTCCATGTGCTTGCTAACTTGCATGTTTGGAAAGATTGTAAGGTATATGTTCTCCACAGAGCTCACAACAACAGTTAAAAGATGTGACCTTTTAAATTTACCAACTATGTACCTTTTTATCTCGGGTGAGGACTTTTTGTGTGTCATTGCACTTAAGACCTAATTCAGATTATATGACATGCTTGGGAATGTTTCCACTCTGCGTTTTAGGGAGGCAATGCAAGAACAGGTTCACCCAGGTGTACTGCTGGGAACACCTGCTGTCCGGTCAGCTGTTCCCCTACACACAACACTTCCCCTGGTGAAGGGTAGCAGGATAGCCATTTCTGCTCAGTTAAGCTTCAAGAGATAGTTTGGTGCATTTATTGCATTTCAAGTTGCAGAAAAATTCCGTCCTCTCAGACTCTTGTCAAAAGCAGAGTGCCCTGGGGAAAATGAGCCATTATAATTAAGACTGTAACGTATCTCTTCAAAGCACGAGGTAGAGCCAGGTAAATGAGCATCCTTGTGCTATTTATACCAGCTTCTTAATTATGCTTAACGTGACCAAATCAACTTGATCCAGCTTCAGTTTTGCAAGTGTAAATAGACCTAAAGTTTCAAGGGTAAGATCATGTTACACCTCAACTCACAAAATGTATATGCATGTGACTGAAGCAGATTGGAATATATTTAATAGGCTAAGGGACATGTGTCCAAAGGATTGGTGGAAAAGGAATTAAAGTATTAGTTTCTCATATTTATGATTAATGTTCTCCTTTGTATAAGACCCGAAAGTCTTGCTAAGATCATGAAAGGCATGTTGGGTTAAATCTTTCTTTGCTATAAAGTATCATCATTATATCTCAGCTAACTCTAACAAAATCCCTAATATCTATGCATGCCTGGAGCCAAAATAGGTCAGCTCATGGGCTATTGCATTATATTTTATTATTTAAACTTTAAGTGATTAGTTTAGCACTTAAAAGCTTTGGAAAGAATTAGGTTACTGTTCTTCTATTTATCCATAAGCAAACTGACATGCAGATGGACACCGTGAAGTCTTACACTATGTTTTCTCTCAAGGCTTTTCACAAAAGTTAAGGGCTGTCATTTTTTCCCATCTGATTTCAGCACATTGTCAAAAATAAATCTGTGATGAGGTTATCTTTCCTGATTTTGAAGAGAAGGCCATATTTTGTCTGAAGTCTCAGAAAATACTATAAAAACATACACTAAATATAGGAGAAGGTAAAAAAGCTCCTAATTTCCTCTAGATCTGGATTTACGTAACAGAAAGCAAATGGTAAATAACCTGATTCCACCAAAGTCAGAAGGATTTTATACATCAGGGAGGGTTTTTTTGTTGTTGTTGTATATAAGGAACACTTAAGAAATAAGTGGATATGATTTAATTAATTACAAGCTCTGTTACTTTCTGAGATCTTTTATTCATGCTCATAAAACACAGAAAATGCTGGAATTGAATTATATGCTATGCTATATAGTTAGTTTATTGTTAAGTAGGCCTATTCTGCAAGGTAATTTTCTAGGGTTTCCAGTGACATTCACAGTTCTTTAATTTACAAGATTTTCTTTCAGGACTTTATTTTAATTTATGCATCAAAATGAACAATGATTCAGTCATCTGATAGAGGTGTACAGGATTTTAAAGACACATCTCGTTTAGCTAAGTTCACAGCTAAACTTTATGCCCACCATTGCACTGATGGCAGAGTTGAACATGATTAGAACCTTTATTCATCACAATAGGGGTCAGGAACCTGATGTGGGCTCACAGCACTGGTGAGAAAAATGTAGAGAAAATACAAAACTCTTTCTTTTAGGAATTATTAAAATATCTATAATCTTTGAAAAGTAACATATTGCTAGCTTAATTCTCTTTTCCTCAAACTTAGTACTTGGCATTTATTAATCAACCTGTGTCTTACATGTTATAGAAATAGGTTGTGGAAGTAGATGGGAAAACTGCTGGAGTTTTGAAAACTGTTTGGACTGAAACTGGCATGTTCAAAGCACTTTACAGAAAAGAGCCACAAAATTAAATTCTCAGGAAGAACAGAGAGGGTGCGCACCACCCCAGCCCTTTAATATAATAGAAAGCAAGAGCCTGTCTCAACTCTGCTGGGAGTTGAGTCAGTGATTAAACCCATTTGAAGACCCTGACTTGGACAGAGATGCACAGAGAAGCAGTCATTTGGAACTTTCAGTTGCATAACCAAAGTCATCTCAGAAGCAGGATTTAATACTTCTTATCTTTTTGTTTTCATGCTGTTACAGCACTTCATTTTAATAGTGGAAATGTTCAACTTTTTTAAAAGATCAGCTGAGGCAATAGGAGAATGTTGCCTTTATTTTTTGTTTATTTATGCATAGAGAGTATAGAGAGAGTATCAAAGTGTGGATTTCTATTCCTGTTGTTTTGTTATATGAACATTAGGAAGACTAATATTTTCTTAAAACTTATTGTTCTCATTTCTTCTGTTTTCATGCCCCAGGTTATCAATATCAGAAGAGTAATTTTTTCCTGGTCATGTGTCTCAATGTCCTCTTTCCACCTTCCTCATATGCAAACTGAGTACTACTTAAAAAATAATAAGGTCCTATTTTGTTACTTATCATAAGGGAATAAACAAGGAGTTAATGACTTCTACCATTACTGAAATATACATTTCTGTGATCCATTTCCTATTTTCTATAAAAGACTGTCTTATCTGAACAATTATTTCTTGACAAATGTGTAAAATGACTGTTTAAAAAACTTTTTTTAATCATTAGGGAATGTGAAAATATTTTCTTTTTATGTCCTAGTTAGAAACACTTTTGGTGGATAAGTAAACCCAGATAATGCTAGTAACTTCTAGGTAGACTTGATCTATAGCTCTCATTGAGTCAAGTCTGAAGAAAAATGGTTCAATACCTTAAAAGTAATTAAGACCTTTATCTGAAAAACAGTTATATATGTGCTTAATTTAATGAATGTAAATAATCCAATGGACTCAAATGGGAATATTCATAAGCATTAAGTTAGGAACAATTTGCAGGATCAGGAAGTAAGATCATCCATTTTGTGCCAAGTGTCGTATAAATTTTCTCTGGGTTTCCTATGTGTTTTGGGGACATAGAATAGGATTTCTGTACACTAGGAACATCTTAAATCCAGGCTATTCAATTTGGCATCTGCCATTTTCTCTGATTGTGGTGTACCGAAGCATGTGAAATAAGTGTTACAGTACCAAGATTCTCTCATTTCTGGACCATTCTAAATCCTTGCTTTAATATGTGAAAATGAAACTTAGGTGTGTCAAACCCCGACTGTATTCCAAGACAAGCTTTTGGACTCTGTCAAATCTATAGAAGTTTTGCTATTGATTGTATAGCCTAATTTTCTCTCCAGGTTTCCTCCTTCAATATACTATCAGCTGTGCAGCTTTCTTTCTTTTTTATGTAGAAAGAAAGGGAAAAGATACTTAGGTCTGTAATCTTTAGTTCTTACATGCATATCACATGAATTCCACTTTCAAACTCTTAACTGTATGTTCATTTCAAAATTTTTTCTTTTTCTGGAAAAAAAAATTATTTAGCATAAAATTTAATAGCTTGTATGTATTTACATAACAGAAAATGATTAAAAAATACAAGCCTTCAATTCAATGATAGGAAAGATTCCTTACACCTTTTCTAAATTGCTATAAACTTACAAATTGAATTAAATTGTTTTGTTTGTTTCATGCATAATTGACAAGGTGACAATTAACTACATGGTACATTGTCCTTTGCCTCAGGTATATAACACTAAATTTCTGAACTGAGAAAATGAAAGGAATGAAATGGTGTTTTTCAGAATTCAAAAAATCAAAGCCAGCAAAAAATTGATTACTTTTGTTTCAGCTATTTCATTTGCATCTGCTCGTACCTGTTAGCCTAGGCATTTGTATTTAGTATTAATTAGTCTACTTGATTTGTTTGTAGCATTTTGTAAAGGAGTCTTCATACTGGAAAGTAAATAAATAACAAACCTACTTAGGTGTTAGAAATCAAATCAAAGAAATATATAAAACATCCAGGAAAATTACAAGCTCAAGCTAAGCTGGAACGAAAGCTGTTTTCTTCCTTTTGTATATTTTAGGTCTTTCATTTGGATGACCATACTGGCAATCCACAGCAGTTTTTCACTTTCTACTCCTAAATTGCTAACTTTGTCACTTTGTGTAAATGAGAGTAATGACACAAATGGAATACTGGGGAAAAGTTGGTGAAAATAAAATTAAAAATATCCTCATTAGAGTCTGCATCAAAATTTGTATAAGTATGGCTGATAAAGAGGCAGATACGCAACATGTATCATAGGTGACCAAAATATGAAAATGAAGAAATAGACAAGCTAATATACTTTATTTTTTAATATATAAGATTAAGTTGTGATTAGATAATCAAAAATATTACATATGTGTGATCCCAGGAGAAGCCACAAGACCCTGATGTCTATCATCATTGATTTGAGTGTTGAGATGTGTCAAGGAGAGACAAGGTCGTGAAGCCAAAGCAATAAGGCAACATGCATAGTTATAGATTTAGAGCAGGCTTGACTGTTATGTTCTTGATATTTCTATTAAGAATGGCAAGCACATCACAGTCTGCTGTACTGCTCTCAGAGTCATAACATTGTTTGCATTCCATCCTTATTTATAACACATATCTTTTTCTTGCATGAAACAAAAACAGGGATATTTTCTTTAGAAAAGCAAAATAATGCACCTCAAAGATTACTTCTTTATCCTGTGAAATTTTTTAATCTCTAAATTTTAGGCTATGTATATTTGATCTGATGTTAATTTTATCTTCTTTTTTTTACTTTACATGATGAAGCTGTGTTACTTTAAGTAGAGTTGCAGGGAAAACTGAGGTATATACCTTTTCTGCCAAGGAAAACTAAAGAGATTAGAATGTTTGGCTATGTGCATATACATCTGGAAGTATAAAAAATAGTACTCCTCTTTCTTTAGAGAGTAAAACAAGATGTGTGTGAAAAGTAAAGTGATTGTGTAGCTAATACAAACGTTTTGTCTCTCCTGAAGATATTCCAGGTCTGGAGATGTAATTGAAATCTGTAGGGTGAAGGGGTTTTTTAAAGCATTGTCCTTGTGACCTCATTTGTGGCACTGGCTGTCTGCAGATTTAAGAAAAGCTCTTTCCATGGTGTAACTTCCTGTTGGCAAAGGCAGGCACAAAGGAAAAGGAAGCCACTTCTGCTGCTCCCTCCATCTGCTTCGGCAGAATGTGAACACAGCCATGGGCTCTTTTTTGTTATCTTGGAAGAACAAATGAAGATTTAGATTTTTTTTTTAATGCAATTGTTTCCTGCTTCAGTTGTACCATTACAATTATCCAAACCCATAAATTAATAATTCTCTATCCTAGTATATTGATGGAGACAGACAACTATATAAAAAGATGTACCTATTTCAGGTATTGCACACTTACTTGCACTTAAAAGTACAAGGACTTGAACTTAAAAGTTCAAGGAATACTTCAGGCAAAACATAGAACCTTTCTAAACACTGCTATCATTTTTAAAAATAAATAGTCAATTTCCTTTTTCCCCTCTTTATATCAAAGCTTGATTCCACAGTGATGAGGACAAAAGAGAATAAATTCTCCATGTCCTTCGCTAAATAGAAAATTAATGTACTTTAAATTAGATGAGTAAAATAGGTTGTTCTCCAAGCATTCAGAGAGTAGACTATCAGTGAAAGTGCTTGTGTTTGTGGGATCACTCACAACCCTCTCAAATTTAAAAGTCTAATAAACTGTGGAAGGAGATATATTTTTCTACTAATATTTTGAAAAATAGTAATTTTCTTAAATACTTCTGTTGTGCTGTTGTTTTTCAGAAATAATAATGCTGCAGTAAAATACACTGACTCAGTTGTAAATAGAAATTATGTTTACTTTGGTCTGTTGCAATGTTTCATTTTGACTTTTTAAAATGTTGAATTTAAATGTAAAAATCTTCATGATACCTTTTGATTTCATTAACCTGAAAAAATTTCCAAATTTTGAGTTCCTGTCACCATTTTAATTACAAATAGAATTTTGAAATCTTTTTCTCTTTTTACATGGTAGACTACGTATTTTTTAAAAAGCTCTTATTATATTAATTCTTTTTGTAAGTGGCACTAAAGTTAAGTCACATAAAGAAGAAAAAGGTCCAGTGAAAATTAAAATAATAATTCTAAAGAGAAGCTAGTAATTCCCAAATTGTTCCAATATCTGCAGCCTGATATTTAAAATAAAATATTTTTTTAAAAAAAACTCCCTTCATAACCTTCATCTAATAACATTCTTAAAGACAGACCAATATAGGATTCAAGTCATTTGCAGCTTGTCAATGACAGTACTTCTTTTTTGGAAACAATTTTTTATAACCTTTATTTTCAGTTAATAACAACAAGATTAGATGACTGACCTCTTCTGACTCTTGCTTTTTTTTTTTTTTTCCCTTTCCTTTCTTGAAGACATAAAAGTTCCATTTTCAGAATATAGAAAATGAACTTGTATTGTAGTCCTTCATCAGCTATTAACTTACTGAGAACTGGAATTGTAAGTGCTTTGTTTTTGTTTGAAATTATCAGCAGAGTAATACAGACTGATAAAAATGCTTTTATGTTTTATCCTGTTTTGTTATGTATGCTCCTCCACATTTTCCTGATGTTTGTTTATTTTCAAATGAAACTCATATAATATTTTCATCACCAACCTTGTAAAAGGTAAGATGGCATGTTCTGGAAAGCAGGAAACATAAAGACACTCTTGCCTGAAGAAGGAGAAAAAACAGTTAATTTCAATCCTGATGACAGTTTCTCCGTGAACAATAGTCTCCCAGAATTGACATGAAGAAGTAATGAATGAATGAAAGGAGAACTGAGTCACAGATGCACTTTGCAATCACTTTAGAACATCTACACTCTTCCAGCCAAAATACTATTAATACGTGTGTCAGCACAGTGAGTGAATCTCATAGTGTGAACGCATTGGAACAGTTCAGGAAAGAAAATGAAGAATATCCTCAGGGACAGACTTTTCTTTTTCTCTGAGAGACTCTTCATTATTCAGGCATTGTGATACTTTTCCTTTATTTGTGTAAAGATTAAATTGCACATGATTTCTAATGTTTCTGCTACTCCAACTGTCATAGGTCGATGACCTTCATGGAAGTGAGATAATAGATACATCGTCTGTTGTTCAGGCAAGTGCTGTTCTTCCACAGCCCAGTACTCTTCTATTGTTACAAGTGGAAAGCAATTAAATAAAAATACAAGAGAAAGTTTCTACAGTATCTTTAGTATTTCATATATGTCCTTATGTGACTGTCATTTAACATTTATATGTGATATTATCTAATGTTATAATGACCTAGAAGCATAAACTGAGCCTCTTCTACATGGCTGAGACAACAAATTAGTGAGGGATGTCTGTGTGTACTCGGTAATGCAGTTTCTGGGAAGGAGCCCTCTATTGTTTGAAATCTGTAATCCAAAGATTTACAACTGATGTGTTTGTCCTCATGTGTGTAAAATCCTGTCCAAACAATTTTTCTTCATATCGCCTTACATCCTAATTGGCAAAGAAAAAGGTCCTCATGTCTTCGTTGTAGTTATATTGCATAAAACCTCTGCACTGTACACATTATAAAAGCAATTCTATTTATTTAGAATAGAGACTATTATTTCACTTAAGAAGGGTAACCTTTACTTATTAGTAATTTTCAGTTTGTGTTTTCATCTCTTGGCAGTTTGACCAACGTTTCTTTTTCACTGGCATCTTTGAAATGGTCTAAGTAGACAAATCAACATTGCAGGTGTATTTACATGAATGTGAAGGATGCCTGACTTGACACTGGTCTTGTAGAGAATACTATTGTAGGTTCCAAAGGGCAAAGGTCTAATACCAGAAAGTGCATTCTTTAGTTTGTGTACCTCTATACCTCTATATTCACTTTTTTTTTTTTTTTTTTTCAATTTCACATGTCAGTCATGGCTAAAGTTATGGATACATCAACAAACTGGATACAGTTTTAAGATTTTCCATAATCAACTTATTAGATAACATTCTGTAAGTGATTTATGGGTTTTGTTTTAGATATCAAAAAAAGGTCAGGTTAAAGCAGGATTAAAAATAATGTTGGGAAATTAATGTATTCATACTCTAGAAATGGCTTTTTAGATGATGGATAGGGACAATAATCACATTTTTGACTCTAAGAAGAGCTTCCTACAGGCACTTTATACAGCCATTTCACTAGTACTTCATAGCCAAACATCCTATCCACAAAACCCTCATTTTTTCCAAATATTTTTAACTTAAACATGTTACATAAGAACAAGGCAAACTGTTTTCCCTCTAATACTGGCTGTACATAGACCATCCTTTGTGAAAATTACCCAGCATTTACATAATGTTAAACAGAACACATTGGTGTTACTAAACTGCACTAGTTTGTATTATCCTTTTATGAAACCTACTTTTGTTTCAATTAGTCTTTGACTACAAAAAAAAAAAAAAAAGAAATAGCTCCTCAGATGCTGAAGAGAATGAATTTCAGTTTGGATAACTGTAGGAAAAGTAAGTTGTTAGGTTATGAAGTACTCAGGAATTTTATGTAGTTTATTCTTATTTTAGCAACCATATAATTTCTATAGCAATTAGTGATACTAAATAAGTATTCTTCTCATTCCACATCCTGTTCATAGCGATACTAGATCCTGACAGAATGTGTCCTTTAGCAACAGAGGGAATTGCTTGAATATCAGTCTGCTATATGTGTATTAAAAGTATTAGCTCAGTGTTTTAGTATTTGTTCTGGTGTAATATTTTTATTAGATTTGGGTGATACTGCATCTCTCTAAGCCAGACTTATTTTCGAGCAAGTTGTTTGGAGCTCACACAAACATTTTGTTGATAGTAGGCAGCACACTCAGTATGTTTCTGGCACTGCAAAAGAGAGCAGTGTTTTTGTTTCTCAAATATGGACTGGTATATTGAATCAGATGTCAGAACTGCAATAATGGTAATAGAAAAAAAAAGATTGTAATTGATATTTATAAACAGAATTTCTTGAATAGAGCTGAGAATATAATGCGGCAAAAACAGGCATCTAAGGAATACTCTGTACTTGATTCAAATCCAGGAAACAGCATTGGTGCTAACCTTCTCCAAGTGGTCCCTAGGACAAAATCCTTCAGTTTTGCAGGGAGTTTTTGGGGATGTGGCCTTCAGGTGACTACTACTTTTTAGGTTGTTCTTCTAAAGAGTCTTTCAGTGACAAACCTGTGTTTAAGACAAAGACCCTAATTCAAAGGTGGTTGTACATATTCAGTTTAACTAAACCATATTTATGTCTGCAGCCTTTCCTGGAAAACTTCAATTTCTCACCTTGGAAGTTCAACAATCTGATTCTCGAAACCCCTCTGCACCCTTACATCTCGTAAGTAGAGCTGTCTGGTACCAACTTTTTTCTGCTGAAAATACAGATTTTGTAGAACATCTCTTTGGTAGGAATGCAATAAACTGGCTCAGCCAAAAACCTTGGTAATGTTGTGTTACACCTTTGCCAGATCTTGATCACAATATATAAAGGAACTTGCAGTACTGTTGAGATTAATTTTATTTGAATAAATTTTGGCTTCTTTATACAAGAAGAATCCAAAGAAACCTAGTTGCTCTGACAATCACTTCTGCCTGATTTTTCCCAGCTCAAATATATAAGGAAGCAGCTATTATAATTTTTTCAGTAAGACTTGCTTGATGTTGAATAACACGATGCTAACTAATTTTACTAACATAAACCAACATATTTTTCTGGGTTTTATGCAGTACAACTCAGATGTCAGCAGCTTACTCATTTTCTACCTATAGTCTTGACCTTGGCCACCTGCCAGTTGCCCACCCAGCTGCTCTCCCTCTGTCTCTCCTCACCAAGATGTGAGGAGAAAAAAAAATAGAAAATCTCCTGGGTCAAGATAAAAAGAGGGAGATCACTCACTATTTATTATCAGATCCAAAACGGACTCATCTGCAGGAACTAACCAATATTCAGAGATACTTAATTTTTTTCTCCCTATTTTTTGTGTATATTCTGCCTTCTGTTAAGGGAAAGCCACATTTTGATGATTTGCAACAAGAGATCAAGAAAAAGTTAGCAGATTTAGTAGCAGAGTGCAATTTGCTTAGGGAAGGTCCAGAAAAAGTTCCCTCATTAGAAGCAGACAATTAAGAAAAGGACAAGAAAACAGGTGAAGTTAGGAATAAGAATTTATAAATCTGACAAATAGTAGCCTTGTATTTTGCTTTTACTTAGCAATCAAGAAAGAGGAGAGTGCTGCACTGAGAAAAAAATTTGGTGACTAGTTGAAAGGTAAGATCAGACCACCAAGAAATTAAAATAAAAGAACTGGTCATGGAAAGGAAATATATATTCACACTTGTATCACTGATTTCATGATGAAGGGAGAAGAAGATTTCAGAAAAATGAAACAAAAGGGAAGCAATGGCTAATAGGTTCAGGTATTAAGCTGTGATCCTCTAAAAAAGCCGACAGTTATGAGTTAGCAATAAATAATATGAAGATTTACGGAAGAGAAAAAAAATTAAAAATCATCACATTTGCAAGAAAAGTGGTAATTTTAGAGTGATTCAAAGCATGAGAAAGGAAAATAGGCTGCAGAAACCTGTACTGAAATTACACTGTACCTGTGTTCCCACTGTTCCCTTTGAGGAATCACAGCTGGATCTCAGTGACAAGACATTGCAGAGCTGGCCAGGCAAGAGATCACCCTGCTTTCCAGAGGCTCTCTGTCTCGCTTGGTCTGAAGACTGATGTGTTGGGAAAAAGCTAACCCCTGGAGTAGGACCAGGGGTTGCTGGAAGACAACAAGCTGTCCTTGAGCCAGCAGTGCCCTGGTGGCCAAGAAGGCCAGTGGGATCTGGGGTGCATTAAGAAGAGCATTGCCAGCAGGATGAGGGAAGTGACCCTGACCCTCTGCTCAGCCCTGGTGAGGCCACACCTGGAGGGCTGTGTCCTGTTCTGGGCTCCTCAGGACAAGAGTGACATGTTGGAAACATCCTGGGGGACTGTAGCATCTCTCTTACAAGGACAGCTGAGGGAGCTGGGCCTGTTCAGCTTTGAGAGGAGGGATTGAGAGAGGAACTCATCCACATCTATAAATATGTGAAGGGAGGTGTCAAGGAGATTGATCCAGGCCCTTCTTGATGGTGCCAAAAATTTGACGAGAAACAATGGGCAGAAACTGGTGCACAGGAAATTCCACCAGAGCATAAGGGAGAACTCCTTTACTGCGTGGGTGATCATGCACTGGAAGAGATTGCCCAGAGAGGTTATGGGGTCTCCCTCACTGGAGATATTCCAGACCTGTCTGGATGCAATCCTGTCTACTGTGCTCTGTGCTTCCAACCTGACCTATCCTGTGATTGTTTAAAACCACGCAAAGTGCTCATCCAGGATCCTCCAGGAGTGACTACAAAATAATGCAACTCCATAAGAGAGACTAAGGAAAAAACTGACCTTCCCATATTAACAAGACCAGGAGACGTGATCAGCAAGACTGTTATAAAGGTAAAATCCATGTTTCATTCAGATGCAAGGAGGAAATTCAAGGAGGATTAATCAATGAGATATTTTGATTTAGGAGGAAAATAGTAGAAATGCAGGTGAAGAAAGTAGAATGTGTTTTTCTCCTGTTTAATGGTGTCAAACTGTGTTTTCATATATTTGTCATCTTTTCAATCCTGTACTCTGTGCACGTATAATAAAGAGGCAAAAATATACATAGAAGGCCCTAATTAGGCAAGATTTTTTGTATACATATTAAGAAAAATAGTCTTTGCTCCCAACTGGCATCTATTTTATGAGTTTTTAGATATTTAAAATTATTTACCTAATACTCATGAAATATATGTATATTTTCAGGAGCCACACCTCGAGAGCCATCTGCATTATGGAAAATGTAATTTATTTTTCTTGATAATTCTGCTATCTCTGGCAGAATAATTCTTTCTCCTGTGCACATCTTTACTTTTCTCTCTTGCAGCTTTAATGTCAGGGCTTTGACATTTCTTTACACTAAAAAATTGTCTCTAGACTATTCTGTTTTTTCTGTAACTTCCAGCTTCCCCATCTACCTACTATGATAGCTCTGTTAATGGTAAATAATTTTCTGATTTTTCTTTTTTTCTCTAAATATAAAATGCAATTATTTGTTTTAGGAAAGGATATGCTAACAGAAGGGATTCACAATTCTGTATGGCAGTGTGATTGCCAACTACTTAAGATCTGTAACTTAAAAATATGCGTTATGATTTTTTTGTTTATCAATGAATTTATCCTCTATCTCCATTAAGGATATATTATAGAATAGCTTTTGTATATGCATCTGTTTTAGAAATGGTACCACAAAATATAAGCTGTTATTCTATCTATTAAGCCAAAGATAAATCTATTCTTTTATTACTGTTATGTTTGTTCATATAAATCAATATTACTTGGAAAGTCTATTAAGATACGGATTTATCCCCCATTTGTCACAAAACATATAATCAAAGGACACTTATGGGGTTAAACCATAGATGTATCTGCTCTAGTATATCTCGTTTGACTTTTTTTTTTTTTTTTTAGCTGACCCTTCTTTAAATGTGTCTTTCTTTTGTAAACTTTGCATTGTTTTACATCATGTTGAGATAGAATAGTTCAAAATGTCAGCACAGTGCCATCATGCTATAACCTCAAAGTGTCAAGATGCTTTGAGATTCTCAAATTTCATATGAAATCCTTGTGTCTGAAGAGGGTTTTGCCAAAACCAGTTTTACTCTCATTTTAAATGTTGCTACTGTAGTTGATGATTTAAGCATTTGTACTCATAACGACCTATTTATATTAATCTTTTAAGTATATGAGAATACTTCAATTTTGTTTTGAGTGTCTGTTGCTAATATCAGATTCGAAAACCACTCTATGCATCTGTGTCAGTTCTACAGAGATTGCTTCATTACCATTACAATACTAGCTGTCGACAGTACTCTGTATGAGACCGTCTTTATGTTGGCAAATTACTCCAGTCTTTTCACATAACTGGATGACAAATACCAAATTATGGGGGGTTGATTTTATAATTTGTCCTTCTTTAGGCATGTTATTGCCTACATGCACTGTGGGAAAAAATCCTGCATTGGTAGGGATTGCTTAATGTAGGTCTTTAACTCCTGCATGCATATTAAGCTGCCAGAGAAATGGGAAAAGGTTGTGGATAGGGAGAGGAGGTCCAATGCTGGGACCAAAGCTCTGTATGACTTAGAATTAATTTATATTAGTGCAGCAGCAGTTTTCTGTATTTTCTTAGTATGTTGTATGTTATTTTTTTTAATATGTGGGGCTTCAGGAGGGGATGTTTTTGTGTAGTTATAGAGGGCTTATTTTACGGTTTACAGCCCATCTGCAAAGCCCACATAATCAATAAGGGGCAATGGGAATTCTATAACTGTCATTAACTGGAGTGTTTATTAATTCTCAATTAGATTGCTAATCAGTCTTACCTGTGGAAACTCACTGGAAGGAATAGGGTGATCCAGGTGAAATCTGAGGTATATGACTAATGTAAGATAACAGACATTTCTGTGGGGGAGTAATTTGGCAAGCACAGGCAATCCTGTACAAGATTTAACCCATATTAACTTTAAGACCCAAGTGTTATTTGACAGTTAAGGCCACAGATACTGCTGTAGTCATTTGGGTACAATTATCTTGGTATTTTAGAGTAGTTATTCCATATGGGAACTACTCTTTTCTAAAGATACAAGATGCTTTGTGCTTATAAGAACAAGCTGATGCACTCTCCAAGATCAGATAGGAAAATACTATTTTCCTTTGCATGTCTAAAAGAACAGAGGGGAAAATAAGTAGCTATCAATAGACCATCAAAGTCTGAGTAAATGAAAGTTGTTAGAGAATTAGGGCAACACACTCGACCTCACAAAGGCCACTGCACACTTTTTTACTGTGAAGAGATCTTTTTATTGCACAACATTACTTTGGTTACTGTTGCATGTTGATGGGTGGCAGCTGTTCCGTCTTTTACGGCTATCAGTGGAGAAAGACTTTTTGTACAATTTAAACACACACATATATTAGTTTTTGAAACAATTGGAAGAAAATGGTGACTTAAATTGTATTTCACACTAAGGAACAATAATTTTGATTGGTAAGGAAAAAAAAAGTCCTTTTAACACTGGTCAAAAATACCTCCTGAATCAAAACCAAAACCTAAAATAAAAGAGATAACTGTTCTAAGAAAGATTTTTTTTCTTTATCAAATAATTAATATGAATATTATGGTCTAAATAAAGGAAATTAAAATTCTACTGCATTCCTTTTTATGTTTTATTTTTCATTTTTCATTTCACTTTCATTTTCATTTTTCACTTCACTTTCATTTTCATTTTTCACTTTCATTTTTC
This sequence comes from Cisticola juncidis, assembly GCA_013400215.1. Lineage (NCBI taxonomy): Eukaryota > Metazoa > Chordata > Aves > Passeriformes > Cisticolidae > Cisticola > Cisticola juncidis. The sequence continues at coordinate 89,636 of VXBR01010364.1, forward strand.
ATCAGATTTATGCCTCTGTTTCACTGACATTGGAAACATTTAAGGTCTGCTCTAGAGTTTTGAAAGTCAAGTCACAGGCAAGGTTTTCAGTTGGCAAATATGACTTGTCACACTTAAGCACTGGAATTAAGTCAAATCATACCACAGTGGAATGCCTTCTGTATTGACTGGAAGCAAACCAAAAATATCCCAAAACACAGAAGTAACCAGTAAATGTTCTCTAGAAATTTTCTTACCTCTTTCCTAAAGGAGCTCCGCATAATGCTGTGAAACTTGAAAATTTGGTTTTCCATTTCCCCTGATCAAATATCAGAGATATAGCATGGTATTGTGTTTGGGGTTTTTTAGTTTGTTGGGGTTTTTTTAATTTGATTTTTAATTTTTTTTTATTAACATGAACTTTAATGGCAAAAGGAAGAGCTGTTCATCAGTATTCTTGTAAGTCAAATAAGGCATTTAAAGGATGAACTCAAAACGCAAAATTGTGCCTGCTAATCCCAGCTAGGTTCTGTTTCCTGTGTACATGATAATACTGTGAAGTCAACAATGGGATCAGTAAAAGAGGAGGGGTATAAATGTTGTGGCAAACAATAATATAAGAAGTGTTGATGTTATACGTTATTAAGCATTCCAGCACTATGCCAGTTAATGTTATTTATACTCTCTCTCTTTTTCTTTGTTTATTTATTTGTTCCATATTTTTGATTTTCTTCTCTGCCTTCTTTTTCCTCAAAGTTTCTTCCTCAAAACCATTTTGTTGGTGGTTTTGTTGGTTTTTTTGTGGGTTTTTTTTTTGTTTGTTTGGGTTTTTTTTTTGTTTGTTTGTTTGTTTTGGGGGGGGGGGTTCTTTTTCTTTTCAAATTCTGGAATTGGAAAGAATATGGCTGGAGTAAATTTTAACAGTTTCACCAAACTCTTTGCTTGTTGAATAACTGCTCCCCTCTTTTATACAGCATCAATTGATATGCAAAATTTGAACTTCTGTAGCTCAGCTAATAAATAAACTGATTTATTTAGCCCCATCTGTGTGAAAATACAAATTCACACGTCCAAAAAAAGACAGCTTGGTGTCTTGGCTGAATGTTACAGTGTCATTCACAATCCGCTTAATCTGGATTTTCATTTGCCCCTGGATAGTAGCTTCCTTTTATACTTAGGCTCTCAGTATTTTACTTTCAGACTTCTAGTAGTCTTGTTTTCCTGTGTGTAGAGTGCATAGCTATTTCTCTCTAAATTAGCCGTATCTCAGACTAGTTCCATGAGCTTACTTCATTAGAGTGTACAACATGATCCAAAGTCACCTGCTGAAAAGTAGAGACTGAATTTCTGTGAGAATATACACACACATCTGGTCACTCACTGGGTGAATTACAATAAAAATGCACCTCTTTGTTGCTCTGATGAAAAGGGTGATGTGCCATAAGAGATATGTTTTTGTAATCGGTAATATGAATCTGGAGCTTCTGCTTGCTTGTGTTTGTTGCTATTCTCTCCTCTATAAGCATGTTTATCGAGGTTTGCCGAAAGCCCAGAAGCCCATAGGTCAGAGAACAGCATTTTGATGGATTATGGGATTGTAACTGTCCCTGCCAGCTGACAGCTTTTATTGGCTGGGAGGATGAGCCTGTAAACCTTTATATAATTATTGTATTAAAGCCACTGTGCCTCTGTGTTGCTGGCGCTTGTTCAGGGATCAATGTGAAGATAATTTCAAAAATGAATAGTAAGTATTGATCGTCCCTTGGTGGAGCCTTATCAGTGGCTGAAGCAGACTACTGTAGATTATAACTTCAATGTCATTTATGATGATATGATACGTATTGCAGAGGAGCAATTTAAACAAAGGGCTGATTTAATTCACAATGGATTTTTGTAGCGTGATGGGTAATAAATCACAATCTATGTAATTTTTAGAAATGAACACATGTTGGCAGTAGTTCAGGGCAGTTCCTGGGAGATCTGAAAATGACCAGGGAGGGCAAATATCAGCAGCGAACCCCTTCTGAATGATTGGCCCTTACTTGGTTCTGACATTCAGATGACCTTGGGGCCTCTGCTGGCAGCTGCTGGTTAATTTTCTTCACTGAGGACACAGTTTAACTTTCTATCTGTCTGCCAATTACCTGACATTTTCAACTTATCACCTTCTATTTTTTAAATTATTGGAGGCACATCCACATTTTGACACTTTTTTAGGCAAGTACTCGTTTTTTGCCTGCTGCTGAGATGTCCCTCTGCCAAGCATCTGTAATATCCCTTTTACTCAAGAAATTAATAGCTTGCCCAACTGTGAGGTGAAAAAGCACATGAATTATATGGAAGAGTACAAAGCTTCCTTCCAGTTTAGCAAGAAGCTGTGTGTCTGTATATAAAAAGCAAATGATACCTGAAAAATCCTACAACACAGTCATTACATAAACAAAGGCATTACATAAACAAAGGCATTACATAAACACATATATCACCACTGACAAAAGCTACTTTAACCATATGATATATTTTAATTGTTTTTCTTGCTGGAATGTTTATTTTGGGTTTGGTTGGGGATTTTTGTTTGGTTTTTTGTTGTTGTTGTTGTTAGATCATAAAAAAATATCCCTTCTGAAATAACACAAAGTGGTTGCCTTCATCTGTGAAAGAAAGGGGTATCAACTCTCAGGTTGAACTGACAATAGATATTTTCTTGTAGACAATAGATATTTTTAAGGGTTTTATGCAGCCTCTCATAGTCTTGCAAATTATGCTGACCAGGATGTGTCCCTAATAATGAAAACCTAAAGTAAGGAAGGTTAGTTTGTTTTGTCTGGTGTTCAGGGCTTTTGTTTTAATTCAGAATGGAATACAATTTATATACAGTGAATTAAATATTATCTGGTTTACTTTTATAACTTTATAATATAACTTCTGCTGAAATCCTAAAAATAAGAGCATTTATGAGTCTAAGAGCACATAAACAATATACTTTTAAAAGTCAGTCATAACATATCAAAATACTCAGGACTAATAAAAGATAACGATCAAGGGTAACTTCTTAAAAATATTTAAAAGTTGAAGAAAACTTCAAGGAAATTATATATATCAAGCACTGTGAGCTTTAAATGTTATGGGAAAAACAAGGGACTCAAATGCCTTCACTGAGATATGGAGCCTGCTTTGAGAAAACATTACAACACGTATATTATGCATATAATTAAATCTCATTATTGTAACTCAGCCATGAGAATCTGCTTAAGTGCTTTCCTGGAATAACATATTAAATCCAAGCCACAGTGATGCAGTTTAGAATCAGATCTGGACTGCACTAGGTTTTTTTGCAGAATTACTATAAATAAGTGTGCCCAAGAGGTGTTTGGGTGTTTTTTGGCACACCCAGCTCTGTGACTATCTATATTGGAAATGTTTTCTAAGCTTGCTTTTGGCACATGAAATTTCAGTCTCGGAATCACAAGAGAGATGCTAGCCTGTCTTGAGCCAGACAAAGTATTACATTTCATTAGCAAAGCAATTAAGGTAAGGTTATGGACAACCCATGGTAGGGAAGTTAGCATTTCCTGTAGAAACTGGTAGAATTTTTCTTCTATTTCTTCTTTCACAAAGGCACCTCCTCCATTCTCTGAGGGCTATTTACTGCCTGCAATAGGGTAGAGTCCATGTTCAGAGCCTTTTATTGAATTACTCTTCTCTGAATGATTCCTCTTTATAGAAAAGTAAACAGTTACATATCTTCTTTAGCTGAAATTTTAATTCAGATCATCATTCAGATAAGAAAAATCTTAGGAACTTTAAATCTGTGTAGAAACATTAAACAGCTAATATAGCTAGAGAAATCATATGAGGGCTCAAGTCTGATGTATTTGGACAAGTGCAATTTGGTCTATACACACATTCCAAACAAGGATCAGGGGAGGAAACTTGCAGTAGTTTCCAAATCTTTAAAGTCATCTCAACAGTAATCAGTGCAAAGAGAAGTGAATCTGTGTATAGGAAGAAGCAACAGACCCAAAATTCACTCCTATATTGATCAGATAATTTTGGATAAGTTTTAAGCTTATCATGTGGACTGAAATCACAGCAGCAGTTGGAGAACACTGAATACAGTTTACTTGAGTTTCATCAGAAAAGAACCCAGTCGCACATTTTTACTACATCACTATGCAAACCAAAGCACAATAACTGAAGGCAGTCAAGAGATTAACTTCAAAAGTGCCCTGCCAAATGAAAAACATTAACACAGACCAACCCAACTTCTTCCTGATGGGTAGCCATCCCTCATTACATTCCAACAGTCTCATGGAATATGATTATAACAGAATGCAGAACTAAGTATTTAGGATATACACATATGAATATAAATATATATAAATATATGCTTTAAAAGCATAGTATTACATGACAACATCAAATGTGTTACATTCTAAATATCATTAAATCTGGTGGTTATAACATTATTTTCCAGAAATACTGATGTGGTTAAATTTAAGCATAAACAATTGATTAAAATTGATAGAAATGTTACCAATTTTTTCAGAGAAATTTAAAAAAAAATATGTTGACTTTTTATTCTCCTCTTATTCATTTTTAAGAGACCTATTCAGGATATCTGACAATAAATAGAAAATTATTTAATTGCTAAATCTTTCTTTTTATTCATGCTTAGAAATTATTTGGTAAGTAATTTCTGTAAATGTATAGATTCCTGAAGGTTTTTGATTATTCAGTCTTTATTCCAGGCTAAAATATTTGCACTAGAGATCTGAGTTGAATAGTGTCTTCTTTGTCCTAGTCAGAGTGAATGAACATTGCAATTATTAGGCATCACTGTCTTTCACAAACTGAGGAAACTAGTCTGGACATGGCATTGTTGAAATGGTGTCACAGGTAACATTTAAGAGGGAATATTAGTCTCTTTTCTTCATTAAGTTAATTTATCCACAAAAATGTTATTTTGAACATACAAAATTGTTGACATAGTTGACTCAGTAACCACTGAAGTTGTCTGTCCTTTCCTCTCTGGATTATCCTAAGAAACAAAAGCATATCAGCCAGATAAATAGTTTTTACTTCTGTTTTACTGTCAGAGGAATGATAAAAGGCAGAGAGACAAATCAGAAACATGAACCCAGGTTTGTTCACTCAGCCCACCTTTCACGTACCCGTAGCATCTTGATCCCGTTTTCATTTGCTATTTCTTTTCTCTATAGAATTTCATTTCCCCTGCAAAGATCCCCATGCCCAATTTCATTTCACCTAGCCAGTGTCTCAAAAAATGAAATTTTCTTACAAAATTAATGGGTAAAATGATTGGCAATTTGAAAATCCTTGGTATGCATGATTTTGGATAAGTTGGTACTGTTTAATGATTCTACCCCTCTGAAGAAAAAGTGACTGCTGTATACCTTGCAAAGAGACTTTTTAAGGTATTTTAACCTAAACGCATCAATTTACTTGTAAAATCAAATGTACATAATTTCAGATAGTAATTTCTTACATAAAAATTAGTTTGCATATCTACTTTTAGTGCAACACCCAAGTTAGCTCTAACTATGTATGCTTCTTATAAAATGTTTTTTTAAACAATTGTGCTAAATGCCTGTTGACCTTTAACTACAGCATTGTGACTTCACCATGCAAGTTATTACATAAGTTAATGAGGCCTTAAATTGGGAGATTTTAGAAGATTCCAATGGTTTTGGTAATACAGTATGAAGCTGTTAAACATATAATTCTCCTTTGCAGTGAATTTTTTTTTTAAATTGGGCTTTTAAACAACCATCACAGCTACCTAGGTTGATTCCACTAGCTTGAAAATATTGTTCTTTATTAACTAATATTGAATTTTTATGTTACAAGGATCAATTTTGTGAAATATTGTATTTCATACTTTTTTATAAAATTTGGACAGGAAGAATATTTTAAAAACATGATTTTTAGATAAATAGTTTTGGGTGGGTTTTTTCTGTTTGGTTGGTTGGTTTGTTAGTTGGTTTTAATTGGAGAAAGTAGGAACATGGAATTGAGAGATTCCATGAAAATGATAAGCTGGAAAGACAACGTACTTCTGTTTTGATCTTCCCAAGTCTCTATTGACTTTGGCAAACTCATTAATGGTTTCCATTTTGATTTATGTTTATTTTGTATTCACTTTGTAAAGTAGGGAGTGGTTAGTTATTCTAATTAGTCTTGCTGATCGAGGCTGGAACTGCATGGGCATTGAATAAATCAAATTGATTGGGTGTGCAGGTATTTCTGCAGTAAATGAACAGAAGCAGTGGTCAGCAACTTTTTTTTTTTTT
>VXBR01010364.1:95965-123465 GCA_013400215.1 Cisticola juncidis
GAAAGGGCAGACAATAAGAAATTAATATATGTATAATAGAGAGCATATGAAAGTACCATATAGTTTTTATAGTGTTTTTCTGTCAGCAGCAACTTTTTGCTCACTTTGGTCCTTCACATTAACTGAATTAACTTTTAGACAGTGCATCTAGCAAAACAAGGCTCTCATCAAATTGAAGTGGTGAATAGAGCAACTCTGCAATCTCCCTTCAGTCTTCTTTCTTTTGTCTTTTTTTGAGAAATGAAACCTTTGCATCATTATCCAGGAAAATGAGCTGTGCATTCCAAAACAACAGTGATGCAAGACTGGAAGTGTAAATGGAGTTATTTGCAACAATTTAGAATCTTGAGCAAAAACCTTAACATTATTCTTCAAAAAATATATTCCACTGCCCAAGTATGAATAAACTAATTATGTTTTAAGTGAACTTTATAAAGAATTAACCTTCTTTGTATAAAAATGAAGCTGTGATTGATAAATAATCTCAGTCATTATTTGCTGTGGAATAAGTTTAGTACTGCCCTCATAAATCACCATCTCTATTGATATCAACAGGGAAATTGCAATGTAATCAGTGTAGGACAAGAAGCTTATGTGACTCAAACAAGTGCACTTAAAATAGTCAGTCAGGGCTCAGCTCCTGAAGCAATATAAGGTGCCCTTCTCTTAGCAATTGTACTTTCTCACTTGTCCAGCAGAAGAGGAACCAAAGTTAATTTTGCATGTAGTTCAGTGATGGAACTCCTGAAACAATAAATTAAGTAGGATTTGGTGTAGTATTTATTTCTCCATAATCTCCCTGCCTGAAGAATGTAGTGCACAGGTATTTCAGAAAATGACAACTTGTTTGCCCCATCACACCATCAAACTTCCCATCATTGAATGTGTAATGATTATCTCCTTTTCTGCTTTTATTTTGGGACAGGCTTTACAATATAAAAATTCAAGGAGAATAGAATTTTCCTAAAAAAGAGTTTGTCTATTTTTGAAAGAATTAACTTAATTAAGAATTACACTTAAGTGCACTCTGGAAATCTGCCCAGCACAGACAGAGGACTCAAGTTTTGGATTTCCACGTCAGCCAAAAAGCAGTACCAGTTGCTTTCTTCTGCCACACAAATTGGATCCCTTCTCAGATCTAGGAGTGAGCAGCCTCCGCTCAGCAGAGCAGTGGCCCCTCACTGCGCTGCTGCAGAAAATACCTGCTCTGCTCTGCTGGTGGCAGCACCAAAAAGAGGGGAGTAGCTCACAGCAGAATCATAGAATGGTTTGGGTTGGAAGAGACCTTAAAGATCATCTAACTCCAACCCAGTTACCATGGGCAGGGACACCTTCCACTAGACCAGATTGCTCAGGGCCCCACCCAACCTGGCCTTGAACACTTCCAAATATATGTCTAATAGGAGCTCCTGAGCAATTTCTAAGTGCCTGTTGAGGCAGGCTTTTATCTGCAGCTCTTTCACCACAAGGATCTGTCTTCTCTAATCTGGTGTATCTGTAGGTTTTTCTCCACAGCAAACAATTGTCCATTGCTACTCTTTCCTTCTTCTCCAGGAGGGTTATGGATAGATTGGTTGGCAGGTTCCACTGAGGCCAGAAAACACACATCTGCATGAGGAAAGTGGGTGGATCTGGTCTCACTCTGTCCATGTGGAAACTCGCACTGTTTCCCTTCTATATTTAAAAGAGGCACAAATCAGACCAGAGAGGGATGGGTAGCTGTGTGGCTGCTCAGTGAGCTTTGCTCAGAGTGCTTATGACTACTGTTATACAACAATGAGCACAAACAGAGTAAATCTTGAGAGCAGCAGCTGCTTTTCTCTATTTCTTCAGCAAAATTTATCTTCAAAGCATAGCACCCAAACAATGACAGAAAAGGAGAGACAGGATCTGAAACAGTTTGCATTTGTGTGAAAAAGGTTATGTTTTTTTCTGACAGGAGGTTAATGGAGAAATCTGTTCTCAACATGGTACCGAGTGTTTGGTAACAAACAATGATATGTGCATGTATATGTAAATATTATATAACCACTGGTGACAAAAACCATCATAGAGAAGACCCGAGCAATTCTTAAAGCATTGTTGACAGAACATAAAGTACCTTGTTTTGAAAGATACTAAATTTGTTTGGAAACACGGATGTGGAAGGTGGAAAAAAGATTTGCTGTCTGTGTTCCCTGCTAGCAAAGATCAGGGAAGGGAAAATGCATTATGGAGAAAGAAATAGCTTAAATAAGAAAATACAGTAAATGTGCCCTTAAAAAAGTATTCAGCTAATAATACAAAAAGCCAAGCACATGTAAAAAGGATGGAATTCGTGATCATGAAAGAAAATTGTGGATTAAAGGAATGAAAATAAAGTCAAAATCTTCTCCCCAATACTTACTTGACATACTTAAAAGAATTTATAAAAGAAACAAGGCAATATAAGCAATGAGAATATGAGATTCAGAATTCTGAACTGTCATATTTGCAAACCTATGTTGTAAATGTAAATTTAAGCTTTGCTGATTTACAGATGTAGTTTCTCACAAGGACCCAAGAATTTAGGAATTTTGTGATATGTTGGCTGGTCCAAAACAAATTCTTTCTTATATTCGTGCTTTCAGTTACCAATAGACTTTGCCCTGTGTTACTTCAGTGTAGTTCATTTGCTTCACAGTGAATTTATCATGTTGTTTTAGTAGAATTCAGGTATTAGACAGAAACTTTAAGCTTTTTCTATTTCTTTCAGGTGAGTCAAAACTGGAAAAAGATATTATTAAGTATGAGGAGAATAAGGAAGTTCATTGTACTATTGCAAGATGTCATGAACAGTTTTATTTAGTAAAAATTTTATCATGCTTTCCATATCAGTAAAGGACTGTACAAGGTGCAAAATGTAAACTGTGACTTGCTCCCATTTGCCTATGCTGCCTTTTCCAGTTATTTTAGCTTATTGCTTGGTTTGCTTTTGTAGTGAAAAACCTTAATCCTTTTGTTGTATTTCTTCAGTAAAGGAATACTGATAATTTCAATGATGGCATTTTTTAATCTCAGAGTGATATCAATGAATGTTTATGACAGTCTATAGAGAATCATTTTTCCATGCTTTGCTCCTTGTTTAGCCTTCAAATGCAGTATTTATCAGTCTGCAGAGCAAAACTGTGTGTATGCCATATCATTACTAGCTCAGGGGGAATCATTCGAACCAATGTAATTTACTCAATATTGGTCAGTTTGACTCCTGACCCTAGTCCCCTGACAGTGTATCCTTGGCAACCCCTGATGTGTGTTAAGTCAGGATGTGCTTATTGGTCTCATCTGTGACAGCTTGCTAAAGGCTGCTTAACATAGCTTGGACTTTTCAAAAGAAAATTAAAAATCCAATAATATACTGTATTCTGATTAGATTGGTATTTATACAAGCACAGAAGCAGTAATTTTTATGTTCAATTCTGCAAATCTGATTTCCCCTTTCAAACAGAGAAAGAGCTTTTTGGAAGTAAGTTTAAGAGAAAAAATATTTTGAAGCAGTATTCAAAAGAAAAATGATATGGTGATTACCCACACATCCATCATCTTTGTGAGGCATTTGGGCAGTTTTTATGTTCTGTTGTGGCTTATACATCTCAAAGGTGGAACCTGAGAATGGCTCTCCAGATATAGACACCATTGCAAAGCAGTTCAGAGCATTTTAGTGTAAGAGTAGACTGTGCTCACTGATCAAGAAAAGAAGTCCCCAGGATTATTTAGTTGTGAAAAGAAGATGTTGTACTGAGTTTAACCAGGAATCTTATGCTTTTTCCTATCTCATGATGGAAAGCCAAAAACCCTGGTGTTTAGGGTTTCTGGAAGAAGGGGACTTTGACCATACAGCTCACTATTTTTCACTTCCTATTGCTTGTATTATCTAATTAACCATGGCTAGTGAGAAAAAATTTAACTGAAACCGCATTATTCTTTGGCCAGGCTGATCCAGATTTGAAATGGAAATGATACTTACAGACCGAGTCTTATGGTCCGTGTGATCCTGAACTGAGCATGCTGCCACTGGAATAGAGGATCCATCTGCTAGCACAGTATTCTGCCATGCAGCTGTGTCCACCACCATGGATAGTCTGTAGAGGAAATGCCATTTAATTAGTGACCAGCAACAACAACAGTAGAGAAACACAAAAACCCCTTAAAACAAAAGATGAGCTCTATGGCTTTTCAGAAAAAATAGGTAGGAATTCTTCTAGCCTCTGTTTAATTCTCTTGAAAATTTACCTCTTGAAAGTGACATCAGCCAATATCTACACAGTCTTTTAAAAATAGGTACTTTCATTGAAAAGACCATGTAAACAAATTATTTTTTTCTATGCACTATTTATGTCATGATTATTCAGCCACTGTTACAAATCAGAAATCAAGGATTTCTTGGAAGATCACTGAAGGTTAGGAATCTGCTGCAAATTTTCTGTCGTTAAACATATTTAATGAGTTTTCAGAATAGTGGAGTAAATCCTGTTATTAATTATTTGGGGTTTTTTTATGTTTTCATTCCAATTCAGCAAATGGGTACATCCCTCAGGAAAAAAAAATGTTTTCAGAAGAGGTGTAGCAAAGTGCTCTCAGGAAAGCATTATTTTAACCGGCACTCCAGAAAGCAGGGGTTACTTTAGGGGCTTACATTTTATTTTCAGTGTTGTGCATTATGAGCTGAGGTTGCTCTTTATTTGAAGTGCCTCTTGTCTCATTTAGTAAAACGTCACCCAGTACTTCAGAGAGGTAATGATTCTCCATCCTGCCTTCAACAAGGGCGTAAAGCAATAATGTTCTCCTAGAATGTATCCTGGCCGCCCACTGAGGCAACAACCCTGTGCAAATTGCCAAATGAGCTTGTGTCTAAAAACTGGTGATATTCATATCGAGATGAATTTTATCTAGGTAGACTTGATTAGTCGAGGGTATGTGAGGACTGAGGTCTGAGATGGTGGGTGGTATCTTTTTGGAGTAAGAGGTTTTTTGTTGTTGTTGATTTGCTTGTTTATTTTTTGCTGTTTGTTTGGTTCTTCAGGGGTTTTTTTTTAGTTTTGTTTTGTTTTTTGGGTTTTTTTTGGTTGGTTTTTTTTGGTTTGGTTTGGTTTAGTTTGGGGTAGGGTTTTTTGATTGCTTGATTTTTTTGTTGTTGTTGTTGTTGTTTTTGTTTTTTTTTGTTTTGGGTTTGGTTTTTTTGTTTGGTTTTGGGGTTTTTTTTTTTTTTTTGGTGGTTTTTTGTTGATTTATCTTTTTCACTCTTTTTTTACATTCACTTGAAAATTTCAGTAAGCTTTCTCAGTCTCAGTGGCTGTGCTGTGAAATTTAGCATTTGCCTAAATACTAAAATGCCAGCTAGACTGTATTATCCTATCTCAGGGTAAAAGATATAGAAATAATGTACATTTAGGTATGGCAGAAGTACAGCCATGAACTGATTCAGCAGGGGAAAAACGTCCAATTAATATAAAATTTGAAGGATAAGATTTCCGTAGGGACCAGACACATCTTTAAACAGCAAGTAGTTGCAAATTTGATATACCTGTCCAGAAAAAGCAGATTTATGATTGCATTACAAGCAATTGCTGAATCAGACCCAAAATGTGTAATCACTGGTTCTGTATTGGGAACTGATATACCAGCTAGAGTGCTCTGTTTACTGCAGTGTTTCAGTAGCAAATCCATGGGTTGTTTTAGTTAAAAACCACTAATTTTGTTCATCTCAAAAGTAATGGGACTTCATGGGTTTGTCTCCTGGCTGGAAAAATTGTAAGGACTACCTGTCAAAGACTTTGGAATGTTTTGTTTTGCACATCACTTGAAGTAGGTACCTAAGGTGTCTTCCCTTCATAAGGCTTACCATTTAAATTCAGAGACATATGCTTGTAATATTTTTTTTAAATAATTTGCTAGCTAAGATATTTAAATAGCAATGTAGTTATAAAAATGCAGATTGTACAATAAAGTACTACAGAGCTCTAGAACACTAATATGGAATCTTATCATTCTAACAGGCATACACCAAAATGTGTACTCTCTTAATAAGTTTTGATGTTCTATGTTTTAAGGCATCAAACAAATTATTATTTAGTAATCAATTCCCATATGTAGGAAACAAATACTGTTTATATCTCAGTTTTACAATGCCAGCCAAGCATTATATAAAATTACTCAGATGCTTTTTTACTATCACTGGAGAAGAGAAAGGAGAATAGAAGAGAAGTGAATTGACATGCACATTATGACTTTATAATTACAAGTGTGCATGTAAAAATTATAGAAACTAACAGGAAAACATAGCAATTGTCCAGAAATTTTAGTTTTCTGATACAGATGCACTTTTATTAATTTTAGTGCTGGGAAGTCTCAGCATTACAGTGTTTGCTTTCTTGTTACTAGTCTTATTTTATGTGTTTGGTTTGGGGATTTTTGATGATGTTTGTAGTTTTGTTTTTGCTTGTTCTGGTGGGGTTTTTCTAATACAGCATAAGCCATCATGGTTCCTTAAAAATTGCCTCTTTGTTTGTGAAAAAATATAACATTTATGGCACTAGGAGGCTGATGTTTGTCTGCTAATCACAAGTATAAGTATTTTGTGTCATAAAACAACTAAGGTAAATCTGGCCACCACTTCATATGAAAAAATGGTATGTATACTTTGATTCCAGCTGATAGAAGTCTTCACTGAATTCCATGAGAAAATCCACCCTCTGTGGATCTGTCTCATCAACTTTAGCAAATCAGGACCTTGATGTGGATGCTTAGGGTTGCTCCTTGGGGTGCTTATCAAATAGCATAAAATCTGAACTCGATATAAATATGCCATGCTTCCAGTCACTTTTAATTTTTGTTGCACAAATAGTTAATTGTTTTACTCCAAAGTACACCTCACTGGCACTTTTTGTATTGAAAATTCTGTGTGAAACTTGACACAAAAATATACACTTATTACAGTCTTCAGATTCTTTTTGATATATTACACATCTGCTTTCAGAAACAAAAACAAATATTGAAATTTAAAATAAAATTTACTTTTAACCTTAGGAAGAATCCTGGTTTTGAAGTTTTGGTAGTATTCTATAGATGATCAGAATTACAGTAGAACTGAACTATGATATCCACCCAAAACAATAAGAAGGGAATTGAATAGTTATTTTTCCACTGGGAAGATTTATAATTAATTTGTAGTGATGTAGTCCTTTATTATACTTAAAGGCAGGATATACTAACTGTTTCATTATAGAAGCAGCCAGCAATACATCAAATGACATTTTTGAGTTGTAACCTATTGAATACCAAATCCCTCAGTCTGCAATGGCTTCTTCTCCTCAACTTCATGAATGCTGCTTCACTGACTTGAAACTAAGTCTTTGAAAGAATACAACTTCCTAGGAGGTAGTGTGCATCCACTAAATTTCCTAATACATGCCTTGCTAATTTCTTTCAAGTTAAGGCCATAGACTTCCTGAGGATATACTAAGCAAGTTGAATTCATGACAGTAGTGAAAAGTTTGCTTATTCTGCTTTCATTGTTAGGCAGAGGATGAGAGCAGGTAACTGTCTTAAATTCAGAGGTTATCTAGAATGATATACAGAACAGACTTGCTTGGTTCAAAAAACTTACTGTAATACACAAGTGTTTGACTACTTTATATATAATATATATGGGACTATAACTCCCAACCCCCAACCCCCATTTTTATAACATTTTATATATGATAAAGAGGGGAAAACACTTGGTGAATCAAAATTTGCATTTTAGAGAAAAAGAGAATATATGAGCAGGGATAAACATTATGCATCTCTTTGCAAGAGGAAAATGTCAGCACAAGATTTTATGTGTGTGAAAGTGTACCTAACTGAATTTATAAGAAAATAAGGAGCGCTTTTAGCAAGTCCAAGTTGTCTGAGAAGATTGAACTAGTGAGATTACCCTTTCATCAACACACACACATTCTCTCTGTCTCACACACAGGCACACGTACAAAAACAAACTTGTAATGAGTGGGTACTTTATCAAGGCCTCCCTCCATCGTTCATTAAATGACAGAAAATTGCTCTTTGCTGAGTTTGTCAATGCAGCTTTCCCTCCCAGAAGCCCATTTGCTTCACATGCTAGCACAGAATATTGCAGGAATTTGCAGATTTTAAATGACAAATGTGTCGAAGTTTACCCAGTTCTGAATCATTCTTTTCTTAGGCTGACTACAAGGTACAGTAACTCCGAAAGCTGGACTGGAATTTTTATTGTGAGTAGATCTCACTAGTTCACAGTAAAACAGTATTGGACTGTGATCTTCCCCTGTTTGACAATGTCCCTAAAGGATTCTTTGGCTCCAAAATCCTTTTCTCTGTACCTTATGTGATAGATGTAACCATATTAAACTGAGAGCACAAACAAAACAACAGACACATTCCTTTACTACAACTCATCTATTCTTTATTGAATTTGTCATTTTATTAATTGCACTTACATGTAATAGAGATGAAAGGATGTTTTATGAGATGAAAACTTAACACTTTGACACCGTGAAAGGAAACTGTTCTTTTTATCACCTTTCAGGACAGAAGGCACTTACAAATAGCAGCTACTGTGTTGCTTTGTTAAAGTAACACTTTGATGTGTAGGATTATAATCAATGTAAATTATTGAGTTTTGCTACTGTGCTGTGTTGAAGGTATAATGTGTTACTCTGTGCAGCCATTATTTACTCATACTAAGAAATCAGCTAAATTTCCTTTTTTCCTCTCCTTAAATTTTGTTTTAGAGGTGAATTTGTAAACATTAATTTTGCAAACATATCTGTTGAAATTGTGTCCAGATTTCTAGCTTTCAGTAGTCACATGCCAGGTCTCACTGCCGCATTTACATATGCTATGAATTTCAATACAAACAAATGGAGAGGAGTTTTAGGACAGAGCCTGCAGCATGACATGTCCTTTAATTGCCATTTACATAGCAGAGGAATCATTAATTTCTAATTCACCTATTATTCACTCTCTTTAGTATGCTATGTCAATGTCAGTTTTGGGGCAGTGGAATAGATGTGGCTCTGCATTGCTTTTGCAACCTGGTGTGTGTTTTTCTTTTCTTCTCTTAATGCTTTTTTGACCTTAGCAGAATAGTTCTTCGACAGAGGCAGTTACGGGGCTCTTGTTTGGATATGATTTATGGTGCTACATTAACCCTTCATTGACCTAGAAATGCCCTAATATTAAAACAGTTTGACACACAGAAAATCAAAAGCCCTTTTATTGGAAGTGCTATTGTCCGCATCATAAGTTTCCCCAATGTGATGCCACTGTTACACCATCAATTTCCTACTGCTATTGAACACTGTATTGAAAAACTAATGGACAGAATCCTTTGTCATTTCTGTCCCAGTGACCAGCAAATAGCTCAGCGAATGTCTTCCCCTTCATATCACTTCAGGCATTTCAAAATGACACATCCAAGGTACTCGCTTAGCATTTCATTAAAGGAAGGGGTGGGCCAGACCTTTCTGGGATCCATGTAGCATCTGCCATCAGCCAGCTTCCATGGATTTTGGTGGAAGGCAGGAAGCCATAATTCTGTGGGGCTCAGCCTAGAGCCCCTGTTGTGTGGTGCTATGATACCAAATTCATTTTTGTTAAAAGGAGAAATAAATCCTTTTAGAAGATTTTCTGGAGTTTAACAGTAAATAGTCAATAGAGCTCATGTATAAATCCAATCAGCTGTAGCTATTATAATAGCTTATTAATTTGCAAATGAAACACTTTTCTGCAGATGGGATAGTAACCTATTGCTTTCTGTAGAAATTTTTAATGAATGTTTTCTATTTAAGCCTACAGCTTTTAGCATGATGTTGAAAATCCTTAATGCATTTTTTATAAAGCTGTTTGATTCTAGAGAGCTCTTCCCTAGTGAAAATGAATATATTTCTGTTTTCAATTTATGTTGTAACTGCTACTTTTTAGTTTCACATTTGGCACATATGAGGTGCACTGTTAAATTAAATCTACAGTATTTTCACAAAATATTTTAACATTATATTTCTTTAATAATATTAATATTTTACTATCCTTGTTTTTGACTCAATGAAATCCAGTCACAAACAGAATACAGAAAAGTTGCTGAAGTTAGACATACAAATGTTATCTATTTAGCAGGTACCCAAGCTGTGCAGTAGAACAATTCCAATTTTTATTTATTCTGAGTAAATTGGTCTTGCTTTTTATTCTGAATTTCTTCATCACTGGTTAGTGATACAAACTCCTCTTCCACAGCAAAAACAGTCTTCTGTTCAGCTGAACTAAAATAATCATGATTTTTTGGTCCAGTGCACCTCAAGGCTACTGTTGCTTGCTGGAGGATTAACCTGGCCTGTGCAGATGAGCACCAAAGTCTCTGAGTGTACAATGGGGAGCAGAGGTCTGCATGCATCAGTTAGATCTACCTACAATTATGTTCCAAAAATCCAGAATAAGTGAAGTTAACAGGCTTATAGCAGATTTACAGCCATACAGCTAAGAAAAAAAAAATCAGGAACCCACTTGCTCCCAGTCTTTTCCCACTTAATGAGAAAAGGTTTTCAAAATTCTGCCACTTCTTAAAGCCATCTCTCTTATTTCACAGGGGAATGAGTGATATATCTTCATATGGGATAAATGCAAGAAGACGATTTCCAAAACTCCTAAAACAGAAAACAGGTTGTGGCAGAGTCTTTGAGAATCTGAATGTTTATCCTTTGTGATACATTTGTGCTCTGTAGGTATGCAGTATTCAATGCACCTTCAGCATTTGCAGAAGTTGTGTAATGATAAAATTTGTAGGTACAAATAATGCTAAGAGCGATAAAGAAAAGTTGAACAGAGATATCTGAGAAATGGAGCTTATATGTGATAAAAAAGCATCACAGAGAAAACAGAAAAATCATTCTTTCCATGTTATCTAAAACCAGTTTTAAAATTCTAGTTAAGATAAAGAGTAAAAAAAGATTTTAAAATTTCCTTGCTTTCTCAAATATTGCTTTCTTAGAGAATAATGTGTGATTATGCTTTGTTTTTTGGTTTTTGTTTTGTTTTGTTTTGTTTTGTTTTCCAGAATGCAATGTGTGTGCTGTCTGTGCAAACAGGAGACAAAGCAGACTGGAACCTCGGGCATAAATTTTAAAAGTGGTCCCTGTAAGAATATAAGAAGTCAAGTAATTCTTATTGTTTAAATGACAGCAAAGTAATTAGTAATACTAGAGACTTTCATTAATGACCTTTAGGGTCACAAAGCAATGTACTTCACCTTGTTTATTAGCTTAACACAAAGGATCATTATCATAAACCACATTTTTTAAAAACAAACAAATTTTCTTTAATATTTTGCTAATATAATGTTTCAGTCGCAGTATTTGTGATACACGACTGACTGTTATCATAACTCAGTTCTCTCAGAGCTATGTTTAAACACCATTAAAAAAATTAATGCCCCAGCTTTATATAGTGCAGCACATCAACATTTACATATACATGTTAATTTCTATCAAAATGGTTACTTTGAACATACTAAGAAAGGCCTCCTTTTTTTTTCTTATTTCTTTGAAAAGTCAGCTTCTGTAACTTTAATTTTTACCCCATTTGTCTTTGGAAGAGGCATATTTTGTTGTTTTACTGTACTAAACTGCTTTGGCTGTTTCATAAGGGCTGAGTATTTCACTAAGCTCTTGCAATATTGAAAGAATCTATACTCTGAGAATTTGAAAACATGTCAGCCCACCTAAATTACATATTGATCAGGTTTAATTGCATGCCACCCATCAGTATTAGGTTTGAAAATTCATAAAAAAGAAATAATGTACTCTTTGTGGATGATTACTTCTGGGGCATTTAAATGAATTCCATCACTTAACCCTGAGCTGAGACAGATTATTGAGCCTTGCAATCTAGCCAGTCAAAGTCCAAAGCAATAGAACAGCTGTTTTCTAACTATCAGAGAAAAACAATGAACAGACAATATAAATTTATATAGATTTTCTTTTTTCTAAAATGCTAAATGTAAACATGCATTTTTCAATTCTTTCTTGAATGTCTATATTCTTGTTTTACTTAATGATGGTCTGCATTTTTAATTTTCTCTCCTATTCCATATGTAAATTCACACTGTATTTAAGATCCCAAAATTAGAGAAGTACTCTGGAGAAAATTATTTTCTACTCATTTTCATTTCGACTGTGTTTCTTGTATGTCTACCACTTATCCTCACTTAAAACACTGGGAGCAATGGAATTTACTGACATTCAGTATGTTTCTTGGGAAACACAATTTTCGATGCTATGTTCCTCAGAAAGTCAAACTGGTGGAACAGGAGTATTTATTATTAGTTTTCTGGACCTTTTTTACATTTAAAAATTATGCTTGTTGGTATTGGTTGTGTTTTAAGAAATTGTGCTTATGTGTGTTTTTTTGTACAGAACATCAATACTGAGTAAAAAGAACCAGTTAAAATCATTGGTTTTGCTTGGATAATAGTTTAAAAGCTACATTTTATTTAGACACTTTGAGGTAATAAATATCTCTGAGCATAATTAACTGTCTTTTATCTAGGTCTGCTCCTTAGTGATGTTTTTTTAAGACCTTTCGTAATGTCTCCTCTTAATGTTCAGTTTGGCCTTGAAAATAATTTTACAAGATGTTACAAATGTTTTCCAAAATTTTCTCCCATTTACTCATGAAATTCATGTCTAAATTTGTTTCAGATTTTTTACAATTTTTTCTTCAGAATTTCTTCATTTCTTGTGGCCCAAGATTTCAAATTTAGGAAAATAAAATAACCTGGTGTAGCCAAGTGGGAAGTATGTGTTTGTAAATGATCCTTTGATTTACCATGCACCTTGGTATACTCCTTATAAACTAGGGTTCCAATCCTACCTCATATAAAATTATATAGCTTCAAAACAGGGATATAAAGTTCTATTTTATTTACCCTGAGAATTTGTCTGCTGGTATTTAATGTCATGTTAAATACATATTACTTATGAGATACATCATAGTAGTCTAACCAACTCAGTTATGCAGTCCTCAGGAGAAAACAAAAAAAAAAAAGACAAAAACAAACCCACAAAATTCCACATTCCTCCCCCAAATAATTCTATAAGAAAATTAAATTGATAGTGCAGGCATATACACACACATGCACACGAGTGCTGTAGTAATCTCTTAAATGGGTGATTGCAGATCAGAAATAAAACCCGTGTCTCATGCTTATGATACTTCTGACCCCTGAAGCAGATTGACTCCTTTATTGCATAAAACATGAGAGTTGTGTCAGTGGCTGAGCTCAACTTGTACATGATTTTGTAGTCATCAGAAAAAAAAAAAAAGAAGTAATTTACTGCAATTTTATTGTAGTTTCCTCCATTTTTTCTGGAGGAGCAAATTATTGAGTGAGATACATACATGGAGGCAAACTTTCTAAGCACTCGGACTTATGATTTTGTGTTTCCTAGCTGACTAAAGCTAATATTAGACAAAATGGAATAGGTTCAGTATTTGAGAGTAAAAAGTTTTATCAGTCAGGGTATACTGCTGCTGTTGTTTTGAACCACCATATCAAAGATTGATTGTGGAGGAACTGGTTCATTAAATCCCAGTTATTTGCTGTTAGGTAAGTTGTCCTTGAGCAGGGAAAGTTTTAGTACATTAAGCCTAAAACAGAGTTTAGATGACTTTGGTTGTAAAGTAACCTGAAGAGACAGAAAACAAAGTCCAAAAAACTGCCAAACATGCCAAAGCAATTAAAAAAAAACAAAACTTTTTCCTTTGTTTTATGACTCAAAGGTAGGAAGTCTTATATACTCTGTTTTCATATTAGGATAAATTTTATCCCTATCGGAAAGCAACTGGAGTTTTGCTGGCAGTTATGTTAGATGCAAGCTATTCAATTTGGCAATTGTATTCAGCCCTTATTAATTTTAATCAATTAATATCAGGAATAGTTCAAAGGCATTGACATTTGTTATAAGACTCCTGTTTCTTTACTTCTGTCCATGGGAAATATCTATGAGGGAGATTTTGTTCTTTAAAACTCAGAGAACACAGAGAGCAAATTCCTGATATTTACTCAACCAATGAGTTGATGTATTTTGTATTTAAATTTTATCATTATAAGTAGATGTGGTCAGGACATAGTGCAGTGATGCAATGTCTCATTATAGGTTTGTCATCTGAGTAACTAAGTTTGAATGCTGAAAGACATTCTTGAAGCAACAAAGAATTTTTTTTGCATTAAATACATTTCATATATTATTTTGAATGTGAGTCCACTGTAAACCAGAAACAAAAAGCAAGGCAAATTTTTCCAGAGCAAAAATTGCCCTTAATGATAAATTGGTCATCCAGCTTTATGACGCAAACCAGGGAATAGGGAGTAGTTTTATACTCTTTTGCACTAATGATGGAATTAAATAATTAAGTTGTTATGTAACTGGAAAAGCATTTCCTATAGATTGGATTTTATCTTATGTTCTTATACTTGGCAACATTTTAAGTTCTTTAAGATAATGTTTACTGTATATTGGGAATCTGTACATGGGATTTCAGCTCATGACTGCTAAGAGATTTTCTTTTATCATATA
This sequence comes from Cisticola juncidis, assembly GCA_013400215.1. NCBI lineage: Eukaryota > Metazoa > Chordata > Aves > Passeriformes > Cisticolidae > Cisticola > Cisticola juncidis. Next base: position 110,572 of record VXBR01010364.1, read on the forward strand.
CTTCTGTTATTAGCTATGATCAAATACTTTGATTTGAAGTAAAAGCAGTTGTATAGCTTTTGATAATATTAAAGCTTTAGCTGGAGCATTTCTGGGGCCTAGAGACTTGTCAGGTTAAAAGTATCTGCACATTTTTCTGTCTGTGTGCATTTCCATTCTGTAGCAATGTCCCTGAAGTTCCCATTCATGTTGGGGTTACTGCACCAATCCACTTTTCTTCTGCCTGTGGACAAATCAATAGCAAATCACTTATTACTTACTGAGTACATAGGAAACAAATCTGTAGAAGTCTAGATCAAAGAATGTGCTTATGGCCTCCCAAATTGAAGCTTACCACCTATAAATCATCACTACCTGTAGTCCATGAAGAATTCTGCAATGACTGATGTGTTGGGTTCGATGTAAAGATTTCACTGTACCGTCCCTTCTCCCCCTGCTCTGTGGCTGCCACTGCTGGCTTGCTTCCTCTCACTTTCAACACATTTAGTTTGGAAGACTCAAAATCAGACAAGTGTGGAGTATTCACACTGCTTTTGCCCCCTTAACCTTAGACTGTTCTCTGAGACTGATCTCACAGCATCCGTTAACTGTCAGGTCTAGCTCTTAGGGATTTGTCAATGTCAATCCATTATCTCTTGGCAGGGGCCATCATAGAGTGATACAAAATCCCCGTGTCTCACCCCTCTCATAATATCTGAAACCCATTGCTCAAAAATCGGATGGTTAAAAAAAAATTCTGAACTGAAAGAAAAAGACAAGCAGGAAAATTCAAATTGACAGGTGGACACCAGCTGTAATTTATTGTGCATATAGGACAAAGGTCTCAGGAATATGAGCATTCTGGATGATATTCTATTCTTATTGAAGTCAGTGGGAATTTTTCTTTTGACTTCAGTGGGCACCAAGATGTCATCCTTCACCTCTTAGAAGTGAAGGAAAGCAGGAAGAAAAAAAATAGAGAAAATTTTTTTTCTTGGTGAAACAGATTTTTTTTCTTATTATTAGGTGGGAAGGGCAAGGGAAAAGAGAGGGGAAGAATAGAAGAGAAGAAATCTTTGCTTTGGGGTATTCAGAATTTTTAGTACAGTAGAACTGAAAAAAAAAAATTAAAAGCTTTGTTTGAAAATTTTGACAATATATTTTTCTATGTTGGAATCCAAAAGATTTGTTTTAAGAATGAAAAAAAAATGAAATAGTTAGCCCTTTTCCAGTCCCTTCTGTACAGTATCCCTCCTTCTTAGCCCATTCAGGCAACTGTTATAATAAGTTTAGTTTTTACAATTTTTTTCCCAAGTCTAATGAAGGTAGACATAATTTCTTCAGTTTTCATTTTCTAAATATGTAGAAATCTGCATGCTACATGAAATATTTCCCTTTACTTTTAACAAGAATATTTTCCTTAGAATCTTCACCAATTACAAAATATTTTTCATTAATTCATCTCTCAGTTCCAGTTAAACTTTTTTAATCTTATTTGTTTAAAGAATGATACATGCTGCTAAAGAGATGTAAAATAACCTTTTAGTAATAATCTACATTTTAGCATATGATAATGCTTTCCAAGATCATCCTTCAAATCATAAACAAAGAAAATTATGTGAGAAGTAAACAAAAAATATGATCTTACTTTTTTAGATTAAAACTATTTCATTCTAATAATTACGTTTTGAGGTCTTTTAAATAAGGAAATTATTTATCAGACTGTCATTTTGCTCCTTTACGTCACTTTTTTATACTTCTCTTTTTTTCTTTATTTATCTAAACAAAATTCAAATTCTTCCCCCATGTTTTGGGTGCCTACATAGTTACTAGGATATTGTGCTGTGGAAAAATGTGAATTTCAGTTGGTTACTCCTGATCATAAAAGACCAAGAGGACCATCCAGCTGCACTGCCACTTCAATGCTTTTATTCAAGGAAGGCTGTAGAAGTTCAAAGATTCTGGACAGCTAAAATACAAGCATTTAAGACATGTACATGAAACTCATTGCAACCTGAAATTTCTCAGAGTGTCATCTCTTCAGAACAGATTTTCAGTTTAGTTTTAAAGATTTCCTATTCCTACTTTCTGGCCAATTGAAATCACTCATTTTGACATGATATCTATGCTCTGCCTCCTGAACAAACAAGGACATCAAACCAAAGCAATTAAAACCAGAAAAAAAAAAAAAAAAAAAAAAAAAAAAAAAAAAAAAAAAANAAACAAAAAAAAAAAAAAAAACAAACAAAAAAAACCCAACCTAAAGATATCAAAGTCCTCATCCATTGGAATTACTCAATATAAAAATACTTAAATAAATAACTCTAATTTCAGGGGAAGCTTCAGATTGAAAGGCATGTTGAAAGAATGCTACATGATTCTCATCTTTTCACCTTAGTCATTTCCACAGCTGAGTTGAGCATATGCCTATAGACACTTTTATCTTCATCCTTTGTGAGCCAGTCTCAAAAAGGCACAAGTGGAAATGGAGCACAAAACTCTTGTCAATATCAGGATGAGCACCATGACCCAGTTAGAGACAGATTTACCTTTTTCAAGCCTTAGCCTCTCAGAAATCTGCACAAAGGAAGAAACATGTCATTGTCTAATTGTAAGAAGATGGTGCCACCTTAGAGACTAGTACAGTTAGGCTTTTTACAAACTCTGTCAGAATTATCTCATATATATGTGTTCAAAAAAAGGATAATCATTAAATATTGAGAGCAATCTGTTTAATTTTATCATCAGAGTTTAATGCATTATTGTTTCTAAACTATGAGTACATTCTGCATACTTTACAAACCACAAATATCTTTGCAATTCTTATAAGCTTATCATTCTTTAGAATGGCCCAAGTGCATCACTTCTCCCTGACAACATGCATTCCTCTCACTGTAGGCATGTTATCACATAACCCAGCAGAGGATGCAAAGGTCTACCCGTGCTGGAAAAGTGGAATATTAACTTTTAGAGCTGAGGATTCCCTGGCAAAGATCTGAAGATGGCCAATTCCCTTTTTTTTTTTTTTTTTTTTTGCTTAGGAATAGTATTCAAAACTATTCATAGAGGAAGCCATTAACTTACAATGTTTTTAATCATGATTAATACACTCTGCATCACTGGAGACTTCATAGCATAAGTACTTAAAGATGGTTCATTGTCGTGTAAACCTTCATTATTTTAATATCTCACATACCCAAAATCAATCTAATAACTAAAATGATTATGAAGAAGTATCTACTTTTTTTTGAAGTCTTGCTCTGTTGATGACTCTTTGCATGAGTATCCCTGTTTTATGGTACCAGTGCAAGCACAGAAAAAGCAGACCAAAACCTTTTTCTGAATCTGTTATGCACTGTTAATTGAATTTAGTTTATATTGGAAGTTTTGGTTGAGTAGAGGGCTGCAGGAGTGATATCTGAGAGAAGACATTAGGGATTATCCCTGTGTTGGACAGAGTCAGCTCCAGCCAGCTTCCAAGTGAACACACCACTGGCCAAATCTAAGCCAAATCAGTGACGTTGGTGGAGTGTCTGTTATATTTAAGAAAAAGTAGAAAATGCAGGAACTGCAGCCTGTGGTAAGTACTCGCGTTATGGTAGCTCATGGTAGCATCCTATGGGAAAGACCCTGTGATGGAACAGGGACAAAGGAGTAAGGAGAAGAAGGAAGTGTTATGAACTGACAGCAACAATTCATTCACATCTGGTCCAACTAGAGTTGAGGAAATGTAAGAGTCAGGAGTGAAGCTGAGCTTGGAAAAAAGGGAAGGGTGGGAGGAAGGTTTCTTTTGTTCAGTTTAGCTTTCTCACTAGCCTACTCTATTTTTAACTGGCAATAAATTAAATTAATCTTTCCAAGCTGTGTCTCATTTGCCTATGGCAGTAATTGGTGAGCTATCTCCCTGTTCTTATCTCAACCCATGAGATTTTATATCTTACCCTTTTTCCCTGTCCCACTCTAAGAGGGAGTGGGTGAGCAGTTTGGTGGACACCTGGCAGTCAACCAAGGTTAACTCACCAAAATATTTTGAGGCTTTTTTAAACAAACCAAACATTAAAAAATAGCTGAAAAAGCTGAACCCCTTCCTCATCCCCCTCTCTGCTTTTAATGATTTTTTCCTATCATTTTTACTTCATCTATATTGAATTTGAAAGGAAAAAAAAAAAAGAAAAAGAGCGTGAATGGAAAGGATTATACTCTGGAGAGAAGCAAGCTCAAGCTTTTAATAATGCAAGATAGTCTTAATTTTGAAGGAGCAGGAATTTAAAAAAAAAACAAAACAAGAAAAAAAGCAGACAAACAAACCAACAGATATTCCTGTCCATTGAAGATGTCTTGGGAACTGTTTGGAAGACAAATTGCAGATTGCTCTTATACGTCTGAATCAAATGGAATATAAAGTATTTGCTCTAGTACAGGCCTTGAGGTTTGAAAAGGTGAGAATGTTGATGGTTGCACACTGATCCCAATAAGCTATTTCCATGTCGGAGAGGCGGAGACCTAATAAGATGAAAGGCTTTGAAGGGGAAGTCACAGAAATTTTAAGTAGAAATAAATAAACTTTTAAGTTTAATTAAGTATTGAAACCATATCCTGTCACTTGGGTTTTAAATTAAGATTACATTGCTTAAACTATCTCATTTAGTTGGGCAAAATAGGAGAATAACCAGGGAAAACTCTGTGGGATGGTCAGTCACAGGAGGCCAAGTTGTGGAAGATTATTAAAATCTTTCATCTTTGATTTGATAATAAATTATTCCTTGAAGAAAGAGCTAGATGAAAACAGTTCCAAATAAAGATACGCCAAATGATAGATTCATTAGGGCAAGACAACCTCAAATAATACAAAAATATAGGACCCCACACAAAAGGCAGGCAATGTCAGTTTCCTGAATTCCTTGCAGTAGTGAGAATAGGAGAACATTTGGCTGGAAAGTCAGGCAGAAGCATTTTGCTATTCTTCTTCACTGGTTTGGATGAGTCCCTGACTATAAATGATAGCCATAACTGTCTGTTTTCCTCAGAGACTGAGCAGTCAACAAGTTCTGTCAAGTCCCTTAACAGGAATAAAATTTCCACACAGGTATGAAAGTATCAGAAGACTTCTCAGTGTACTAGTTGGTGACAAGATTTCATATGAGGATTTCAAGTTATTTTCAGTATTGTTTATTCTTATTACAGGTTAAATCTTCACTAAGACTTTACCCTTTGGACAAAGAGATTTAGTGAAAAGAGAGAAAATTATACAGGCTAACTTGGAGACAAACTAACAGTCAGTGTCAAGCTCCGTCTGGCTATGCTTCCAGACATTCATTCTACATGCCTAGTGATGGATTACTTCTGTGTAATCAACACTGTTAGCATATAACATGATTTTTTTCTATATGGTAAAAAACGTTCTGGGCAATCAACTGGAAATCACGTTCGTGTTTTCATGTCTCTGTAAGTCAACCCCTTCATGCAAAACGACAGTGCTGTTGATGAGATGGTAAAGACCTCATTCAATTTTTATGTGGTGTTGTTTCTATCTCTAGAATTCATCTGACATTTACAAGTCTTGTCCATGAAAAAAAACCTCAACAACTTTTGCCAGTAAGTGTAAGTTTGCAACTAGAATTACTATTGATGTGGATCTTGCAGTAGTCACGGAGCCAGACTGAATCCATATATAGGAAATGAGCACTAAATGCCTTTGTACCTTGGTAGAACTCTGTTCAAGGTGTCTTGCTCTACCTTGTTGTATTTTAACATCAACATGAAAAGTGAATAAAGCTTTTCCCCGCCTCACATTATATTGTCATATTTACAGGAGTATTGCAATAGTTTAAATTGTGTTTGGACAACTTTTGATTAAATAATTTATATCACATCCACATCCAATAAAAGAGACAGTGTCCTCTTCCACCAGCCACAAATCAACACTTCTGTTCTTTTATATCAATCTACTGGTGATTGCAATTTTTGTACTTTTCTTTTCCTTTTTTCTTGTTTTTTTTCTTTTTTTTTTTTAATTACCAGATATACCTGTTATGTATTTTAAAAAAGGAAAAGCTATAAACACAATGATTCAGTCCTTTTTAGATAGCATCTAAGCCTATATTCTGTTTAAAGGATATATATGTCCCTGGTTGAAGTCAATGTTAATTGACTGTCATTTTACCCATCATGCTTCTCCTGGAAATACACAGACTTAAACTTTTACTCAGAGCCTTTGCTGCACTGAATATGTTTCAGAATATGCTTTCAAATTCAGATCTTAACGCAAGTGACTTTGAAATAAAAAGAAAGATATTCAACATTTTTTAGCTGATATTATAGAAGTACTACATAATAATAAGGTAAAGAAAAACAAAAGAATCTCTTTCTCCCCCCACAAAAAACCTGAGGAGCTAAACTGCCAGTGCAGCACGATTTTAGCCATAAATAGAATTGTATTATCAGCTTGAAAGTAGCTCTCAGCAGGGACTCAGACAGAAGACGGGATTGTATTATTCTGCCATTCCCCTATCCATCTGTTAAAGAAGTTCTGTTTGGAATCAAATGCTCCTCTTTTTAATTATTTTTTTAAGAATAATCTAATTTTTGAACACAATCAGTGGCACTTCATATATGCACACCTTGCAAGTGTTTAGGAAAAAGCTTCCTTTGTTTATTTTTATTCAGGGAATTCATCTCCACTACCTTTATTCGTTTTAGAATTGAGTTTGTGCCAATCCCAAATATCCATTTGAACATCTGTAACTATAGAATCCCTTGTTTTCCTCTATACAGTTTATTTTTTTTTTCTTTCTGATTTGGAATATCTTTCTCCTTGCATGAAATTTTCAAATAGTGTTTTGGTTCTTTTATACATATTCCTCTTTCCAAGAAATGAGCTCAAATCTCTGTTTTAGCTACAAGGAGGGAAAAGAACTATGATATTAACACATGCATTTCCCTCCCCGCCGCCCAATAAAATGTTCTTTACTCTAGGTGGTACTTGTGTTATTATCTGGTTTTGAAAGCTTTTCTATCTCATATAATGCATGAAAATAATGGTCCAAGAAGGGATACTATACCAGCAAAGTGCTTGTAAGGTGTGTTCATTTATATTGGTGGGTATTGCTTTTGTGCTGCGTATATGTCCCAAATGAAATAAAATGCAACGAGAAAATGGCATAACTGAACCTACATACTTCCCAGCATAACTGAGCCCATGTTAGAGATTTAACTATGAATACATAATTAAATTAAACTAAATAACTATGTATACATTGGTTAGAAATTGCTGTTCATGGTGCCTCTGTATCAGGCAGTGGAAAAGAAGAGGTTGTTGTGTAAGCTTAACTTTATTCTTTCCACAGTTTGGATTTTTCTGGAATTAGAGGTGATGAAAAAGGTAAAAGATCTTTGGAAAAGATGGTAGTAATGACAAAGTATTAGTCAATAGCGGTATTGACAAAGCCAAATTCAATTTCCAAGAAGTCTGAAATTTCGTTCCTTTGAAATTGTTACCATCTCTTACCAAAAAAACACAAACAAAAAAATTCTAACCAAACCCCCCCAAAAAAACCCCTAACCAAAACAAGAATCAAACCTAGCAAAAAGGGTCCAAAGGAAATCAGCAGAGAAAATCTTATCACAGGAAATTATGAAAAGTCAACCTTAGAACTTCAAATTGAAAAAAAATAAACTCTTAATTCATTCTGTTTGAGAATTGATGTGTCTGTGGGGAAATTAGGAATAGTCTTAGGAGCAGTCTAGACCAGAGTTTTGTGTGGAGTAGACTTCAAAGTGCTTTTCTCTAGTACCTGAACCACAGCATTGAATGACTGTAGTCAGATTGCCTGTTAAGTGTCTCTCTTGCCTTGTGATCCACCACAAGACTCTGCAGTCCAAAACTGAGGTAATAGGGATCAGCAATTTGTGAGGTTATACCTGCTATATCCTGCCTCAAAATACCAACTTCACATGTCAATGTACATTCCCAAAAGTAAGTACATTAAAATAATGAGTTCCTGAAAATTTCCTTGTTATATAGGCATTGATATTCCTTGCTCTGAGACCTTAGAGAGAGAATCCCCTCCATCTCCAAATTTTATTCACCCGAATTTTTGAAAATATTTTAAAATACACATACTTAAATAGCTTTATTAGAAAGTAGATAAGCTGTAGTTCAGCATTAAGTCACTTTGGGAAGAGACCGTCATTGAGGATATGGGGTGGAATTCATATGTTATTGATGGAAGGGTGAAGAATCACCTTGGCAGGTGACAGGGTGGGACTCCTGTGTCTCTTTCACCTAAACTGAGACTGTGTCAATCTTCAAAACAGTTTTGTCCCTGGTAATCCTAGTTTCACATTTTAACTGCTTTCAAATTACCACAATGTCAAAACCAGAGCATCTAAGAGATAACAAGCAAACTCTGTATCTTTCATAGACACACAAGCTCATTATGTGGAGAGACAGCTATGCCAGCATAGCAGACTCCCCAGTACAGATTGTCTGAAACTGGATACTGAGGTTCAAGAGTCTGTATTTGAATACAGACCTGCTACTATTGAGATTTTAACAAAAGTGCTTCTAGCTAATAAATGAAGGGGTATGATCTATGCTGAGGATGTCAATCAGCAATATCTTCCTTCCAACTGAATATTAGTTTTGGTACCCACAGTACTCTTCCTTTAAAAAATGGTGACTGGTTCTTTCCTTTCTTCAAGTAAAGAAATAAAAAGCTTAGCTCCAACTTCCTGAAAGAAAACTGTTTCCTTACTGTCCAGTTTACTAATCAAGTTAGTTTTGTGTCTGTAAATATGTTAAATGCATGTATTTCCTCTCATCTGAGTTTTCTTTTAAATTATCTTCTCCAACACAAAATAGTCTGAATGAGATATTGCTATATGGTAACTAGGCTAAAATAGACCTGTAAAATTAAACTTTCTTTCACCCAAATATTAAATGGAAAATGACTTTGTATGGAATATAAGTTTAATGTCGTTTTCTTCTCTTCCTGTGAAATATATGTCCATAAAGTGCACATGACTTCAGCAACCACCCACAGACTGTTTAGCAAATGTAACCAGGTAAAGCATGTTATATCTGGGATTATATCTTTTCACAAGTAAAATTATCTATCCGTTGTGTCAAGACCAGGAACCTCAATTATTCTTTGATGTCTCACACAAGCAAGATAATAATTGGAAGCTGACAAAATTCATGCTCAGGTTGGGGGATATTGATTTCTGTTTGCTGCATCTTAACATTTAGAATGTGACTGTCATGTATACTAAAACATGACATTTACTGTCCTCATAAAAGTTTTACTAAATCAGCCAGCAGATGAAGGAATTATTGGCAGCTTTCTCATTACTAAACCTAACGTAAAGCACCTGATTATTTTTATATTTAGAGGTTCTGAGGTAACTTTCATGTACATCCATAAACACTAGGTCTCTTAAACATTCTGAATAAAATCTTTCTTGTTTTTAAGGAATTACAAAATTCTTTTCTGCTTGTTCATTGGCACTAAATGCTGCAACAACCTGTTCTTTGCATATCAGTACATTTGTAGTTGTTCATAACCACAACAGTGCAATTTTGTCTGAGAGTGATGGAGTAGTAAAAGAACAGGGTTATTTTGAAATAGTTTGTCAAGACAAAATATCCTGATAGAGTGCAAACATAACAATCATTGTCATGTGTTTGAAACACATGAATATTCTTTTAGCTTACTTGTAGGTGAGCCAAAGAAAACATGAAAGTTGCAAGAAGAGAAACAACTTGATTTCAGAACTGTCAATATTTGCTTTGTTCATTTGAAAAATTAAGTGCTAAAATCACAGACACACACACACACTCTGCACCTTTTATCTGTTTTCTGACTTGGATGTTATGACTAGTTCTGCAGGTAAACTTCCCACTAGAACTTTGGAATTTTTTTGAACATTATTGTCAGTCATTAAGTCATTAAGTTTTTAAAACATGATTGCTAAGGAGACAATAAGTAGACTGTGTATTTTAGCAGGGAGTGAGATAGGAAAGCTTAAAAAATATGTGTGATCTACATAACTTGCTTTTGACATGGTGGATACATGGTAGATATCTGGGTAGCTCAATGAATGCAAGGAAGCTTGTGATCTTGTTATTAGAACCTCTTAGTTTAATTATTACCAGAAGTGTCTTGATATGTGACTGTTCACTGGAATCTGTTCAAAAGCTGACATTCCTCCAAAGCAGTTGGAGGAAATACTATCACATTATATTTTACCCTCTATTAAATTGAAATGAATATTTTGTTGCTGTCATGCAACATTTTTTATTGCTGTGTGGAAAATATTTAGCCTGAACTTCCAGCAGCTGTAATTAGTGGTATAGCAATCAGAAGCTTAATTATGTTTATAATATTTGCTTTTCTCATCCCCATATACAGGAACCAAGAAATCTGTGGCATTATAACTTGGCATTTTCAATTGAATTTACTGAACTGCATATGAAAATATAAGTTACATGGAATCTAACTTTACCAGAGTTTAATACTCAGAGCTGTGTAATACAAAACAGTGTGCTTACATTTCATTTTTAATAAAACTTGTTTAGAGACTGTAGCTTTCCTGTTAGGAAAAAACAGAAGATACTTAGTGTTCACTGACTAAATGGTGACCACATTTAATATTCTGCATAAGTTTTGTAAGTTTGGAAAAATCAAGCTACAAGCACGCAAAGTGATGAAAGCTCTCTTATCCAATTGTATCTGTTCCCTGCCTCACTTTGAGGAAAGGATAAATTCATTGTAACCCACAGAGCTGGTTAGGAGAACAGAGGTAAAGAATTACAGAGACTAAGGTGGGTCTATGATGAATATGCTGCATGGATTCATGTTTTAAATCTATTGCTTCCTACCTCTCCACACAGACTTTTTAGGTGCAGATTATTTGAGCTAGGGTGATGAAAAGAAAAATAAGACCAAAATTGTTGAGACTACGGCTTGTTTCTTCCCTCAGTTATTTTTCATTTATGTTGAATTCACTAAGTATTCTACCAGACAATTCTCAAAGGTAGATGCATTTCTGGAGGATCATTCACCTTACTTTCTCTTATTAAAGAACCTGGCAGTTGAGGCAACCAGTTACACTGCACTGACAAACCTCTGCCTCAGCCACTGACGAACAATAAGTTCATATGGAAAACGAATGTGATTTTCCCACTGGTGCAATTAACCAAAGTGCCCTTTCCCTGTTCTTTGCCCTAAGACACAAAGTCTCTACTGCTTTTTTTGCAAAATGTGACTCAGTAAAGAGTTAAGTGTTCAAATGATTCCCAGGTGATATTGTCTACATGCAGTGGACATGTTTTTCTGCCTGGTCACGGACATTTCTATCTCTACCTGGGTATGTTTCGCAATCTTTCAGCAACTTTGCTTATAGCTTTTCTATTGTTAAATGAAGCTCTTCCATTTGATCTTCATTCATAGATGGAAATCACTTCTGTAATTTGTCCATGGGGAAAATATCATTGTGTCCCTTATTTGTCCAGATTAAATATTTAAAATGATTAGTAGAGCTGAGTAAGTTTTTTCGGGGTTGGGTTTGGTGGTTTTTTTTGGTGATTTCAAGAAAACAGATACCATTATTGTTCAACTGAACCTTTTTCTGTTGCATTCCCTAAGAGACTGCCTGATTCAAATTAACATAATATTGTTGGACATGTAAATTGGGTAGCAATAGTGCCACCACAGCTTTCTAGGCAGCTCTCCAGACTTTATAGACTTGCATGCCCTCCTGCTCTATGAGCTGTGCAAGGAGTGCTGTGCACTCCAAGAAAGGCTCTTGCAAGACCCAGTGCCTCAGTCTTTGCCAGAAAGAATTGCACTGGACTATGCTCTGCCATGCTGGTATTTATCACGTTCTTTTGCACTTCTGAACACACTTTGTACTCCTTGAATAATTAACAAGCACAATATTCACATTGTAGACCCTCCTCTTCCCATTGCAATCTGATGTCACATCTGATGCATGCACTATGTGAGAGTCAAGGCAGGGAAAGCCCTCTGCTTTTTTTCCCCTGTGCTTTAGGCCTTGCAGTAATCTGGGTCTTCTGACAGCACAAGCTCCTACAAAAAACATTGAATTTTTATGCACATTGTATTTCCTCCATCTATTGATCTGTATCATCATGCTTCTTGTGCTAGCCATGAAGCAAAAAATAATGAATGTCACAGAAATTTGTGTTCATCTAATTTTCCAAGTTATTACCCTTTTTTTTTCTTTTAATAACTAGTTTGTGTATTTTCTGAGTTTGGAAAAACAGATCAGATACTAACTCTTACAAGCCAAATTTTCCAAATCCATAAATTCCACCACAGAAACTCTTGTATTTGTGTTTAAACAAGTGCTTATCTTCAGTATGATCCTGTGCATTTTACTCTGCACTCATGACATGTTTTTGCAGTAATTGGGAATGAACCAGTGATAGCTCGAAGAAGAGGATAAAAAATATTGGACATGTCAGAATAAAGTGTATAACCTTGTTTGCACTTTTATTGAACCTCTCACTCTCTTTTCATTTTCTGTAGTTTGAGATTATGGAACATGCTCCAAAACTGTGCCAGTGTTGTCCATAGGAAAGCTGTTGCTTCTCTGTCTTAGTATCCAGATTTTCAATATGCAAAAGCAGTGAGTAACACTTTTAATACACAGATAAAATTCCATTGCATAGGTGCAGTTATGAACACAAACATCAGAACTCTGAATCTGCTAAGTTATGCGTTTAACTACTCAAGCAAAGAATTGTCTTGTGCAGGATGGTATAATGTCTTTATGACACCACTGTGAAAAGACATTTATTTTGTCTCACATTTTACCTTGTGCAGGTCTGGAATTTAATAAATCAGACTGAAGTTTTTCCAAGACTATTGTTCCACAGACTGCCTTAAA
>VXBR01010364.1:133465-154246 GCA_013400215.1 Cisticola juncidis
TGAGTGTGACTCCAGCAGTGAGAACTAAGCCTTACCCGTTATTTTCCTATCCAGCCTTGCTGCTGGATGTGGACCCAGCTGGGACACTTGTGTGGGCTAAGACTATATAAAGTGGGGTGATGGAGAAGTGTTCAAGAACCTCCACAAGAGTGTAATCTTCAACACCTCATTATTTTTAAACATGTTTTAGAATTACATACTTGAGACGTCCTCTGCTGTTGATGATGGTTGCTGGAGGTGCAAACACCACTGGATGATTTCCAACAATTTCTTGTGTGTTCATGACTAAAATCATTCCACTAAAGAAAAGGTAAGTAGGGGTGGAGTTCCCCATTTTTGTTGCCAGCACCTGGAAGTAATTATAGAGAACTTTTTTCACACAAGACTTCTACTAAAAATTTTAGCAGTAGCTAAGTGCTGATGCTAACATTGGATCTAGTAAGGGCAGTAAAGCAGCTGTTTTGGGAGAGAGGGTACTCTTTTTTTCAGAAGACAAAGGAATAATTCTACATTGCACCAACACCTCTCTGCTAATCTGGCAAGCTCTCTGAGGCAGCAGGATTTTCTTTTCATACCTCATTTAGTGTATTTTGCCACCTGTAAAGAATACACTTCTCTGTAGTACATACAGAAAAAAAAAATATTGTTCAAACTTAGGTTTCTTGTTTAGCAAGAGCAAGCAAATTTCCTTCCAATCCTTCAAAATACTATGGAGCTCAACTACCATTACTACAGTTGAATTTTTGTCCAAGTACTACATACACTGAAATTTCTTTGGTGGTCTCCTACACTGGGGTTGTAAGTCTTTGCTGTACATGAATGCGTGGGTTTGACAGCCCAGATTTGACGTGTGAAAGCAGTGTCCCAGTTTCAAAATTAGGAAGGTGGGACCATCAGTGATTTTCCCAGAAGCAATAGAAAAGTCAGAAAAAAGGAAAAGTAAAGCTCTGACTGAAAAGTTCCAGTCCAGAATAGTTAATTCAAAGACCAAAGTATGGGATTGTATTTCTTCTCATTCAGTCACTGAATTACTTTTGCTTCTAGTGAATTTAATTTGTCCTTTCTTGTGCTGGTGAGGGACTGAAGCCTGGGAGATTCTCATGATTGCAAATTGGAGCTAGCCCTAGTCCTGTGGATGCCCAGTATGTTTTTCTGATCACAAAATTTCTTCTTTTAATGAAGTAAGTGTTCACAGGTTATTGCTTAGAGTCACAATTTCATAGATTACATGAAGGAATATTACATCATAGGAAGTGTTCTGATGCAATTTGGAATTTAAGACTGAAAACTTTGGAATGACAGCTTTGGATGTACAGTATTCTTTTGAGTTTTCACGGTTTCTGAAGACTAGTTTGCTTGTAGCCATTAACCACTATAATCCTTTGCCCACATCTTTCCTACTACTGACACTCCACTTACAAAAATTTGAGTAAATGACTGGAGGAGTCTGATGCCGGTGCAATTAGGTCTCAGGCTGCTCACCTGAAATTAGGTGACATATACAATATCAAAATACTGCCAAATTAAAAAAAAATATATATATAGTACTGCTGATGTCGTTGGGCTTTAATATTCATAAAATTAGTTTTTCAATCCCTTTAGAAGGGCAGTTGTTTCAACAGCAGTTTTCTTTGGTGAGTATTAGAGCAGGTGTTGTCATTGAGCGATGTTACCAAAATACATATTTAAGAATGCAAAGCACACATGTATGTGTTTGTATGCTGGTGGAAAGGCTTTCATTTATAAGAAGTTTAGTTTCTGTAATCCAATAAGCATTTTCTGTGAGCAGAGAACAAGTTTGATGTTAAACAGTTTTAAAAGAACTTAGTTACAAGATGGGTTTTACTGAAAGGGGCAATATGTTTTTATGCCTCTTTCAATTATGCCCAAAAACTTTTTTGGCTGTGAATGAAATGCTTTATAAACTTGCCTCTAAGAGGAAAATGTGGTCCTCTTCCCGTACATGCATACATATCCTTGAAAAGTGCAGTGCTTGCAGTGCCAAGTTTCATTCTTAACACACAGCAACATAAATATTGCTCTCTTCACCCCCATCGCTGTGTTATAATTGCGTTAGCCTATGTGGTCCAAAGAGTGTTTCCAGTAACAGCAAAAAAAAATTTGAAATAATAAAGCTGTCAGTGCTAGCAGTGATTCTTGACAAGACTCATGTAAACCTGACTAAAAATAGAGAAATTTCACTTGTCAAAAACCAGAATAATGCAAAGTTTGGGATTTTCTGCTTCCCATCAGATTTATTTCTCACTGCAAATGTAATGATTTTTTTTAAGATAGACAGTTATTCTCCTTTTCTCTTCTTTTTTTCCTGCTACTCTGCCAAACCTGAGACAAAAAATTGCCTTTTACAATCAATTGAAGGAAACTGATCCTAACTATAAAGAGCTTTCTGTTCTCCTTATGGTTTAAAAATCAAGACTTTTCCTATATATTTATTACAAAAATTGGAGCTCTGCTATTACTTACTAAGCTTGAAAGAAAGGCATGCTCCACTGAATCCTATATAACATACCTGTTCTTCCAGCCTTGCAAGTAATGGCAGGAGTCTGATTTTGTTTTAAATATATAAAAAAGCTTCTGATGCAAAGAAAGAAGATTCTCAATACTTGACTGGTTTCTAAATAGGCATTTTGAGCCTTAATGGGCATAACATTAGGTTTATGGTCTGGCTTGGTGATCTTGAGGGTCTTTTCCAACCCACATGATTCCATGTGCATTGTTTGTGAGGTCAGAATTTTGAGTTTCTGAGAACGGATGTGCTGCCTGTGATTTCTGTTGTACTGCCTGAGTTATTGAGAGCATGGGATTCGACTCTAAATGTCTATCATATGGACTCAGGGCCTCCTTTAGTTTAAATATCAATAATGTTCTGTCTGTCTCCACTAAGGAATCTATCAGAGTAAGTGTATGAAGGTCATTTAAAAAAATTACTTTTTCCTTTTTAATGATGTCTGTGGGATAGCTCACAAGAATTAAAAGTAGAATGACATTAAAGTCTTCTCAGTTGAAGATGTGTTGCTCATTAAAGAAATTCAAATATGTAAATGGAATTTTTAGGAAAATCTATTTTGGGGGGAAAACTTACTAAAAATGGAGGGTCTGTAGAAATGCAAGGTCCAGTGTTTTGGTACATATCAATGCCAATGATAATGTTAACAGTCTTTCAACATAAGGAATAGATGTTACATGTTAATTTGTTGAAAGATACTACAAATTTAATTTGAAAGATAGTTAATGGTTGTTTGTTACCATTAGGGTTTTTTTTGTTGCTGTTGTTTTGTTTTTTGGGGTTTTTTTGTTTTGTTTTTTATGAATTGTAAGGTTGTAATGTCTGCTATTCATTGAAAGTTATCTAATATTCTCTGATAATACAGAATAATTGTGCATAATTTAGGAAACAACTAGACAAAACATGAACTGTGCATTGAGGTGGTTTTCACCTGGCTTATAGAACATACTAGAAATGCTCTTACAGGGCTTTATTTTAATTTCTTATTTGACTTACTGATTGTTTTCTTCATAGTTTTATTTACAAATGCATGTGGATGTGTGAAAAATGATTAAAATATTTTTGAGAGGGCAAAAACCTAATCTAAGAGCAAAACAGTATAAATAAAATGGAGAAAATTCACTGTGCTTTAAATTAAGTCTGTAATTTACTCTCAGAAGCTTAAGGTAAAGGTGATCTAATCTCTGACTGAAAAAAAATATAGCAAAAAACTTTCTCTCCAGTTAGAAGTCAGCTTCTGGATTGGGTATTTCTTTCATAATTGTCGATGACCTTACTAGAATCTAAACCAGATGTTTCTGGATTTTCTGCACTGATTAAACATCAACAATACCTTCATGTATTACGGAGAAAGCACAGAGCACAAATATTGTATTTCAATTGCAATAGAAAAAAGAAATAATTACCCTCTTGTTCAGTTAATGAGAAAGACTGAAAATGACATTGGGGTATTATCATTGTTTTGATTTTCCCCATCTTTAAACTAGAAATTCAGTTCTGTTTTCTACACTTTTCTAATATACTACAGTAAATTTTGACAGACTTCATGATATTTCGGACCACAGGTGGAATAATTTACAAGAGAAAAAAAAAACAGAAAACTGTATGAAACACTTGATTTTTTGTTTTTCTCCATAGCTTCACAGAAAGGAGGTTTAAACCATGCTGGACTACTTTTTACCAAAGAAAAGTTAGAAGTTTTCACTGGAATAAACAGGTAAGATTAGCATCAAATTCTGAACATGTCACGTTTATTTCCCTATGGATGTAACGTATGGCTTTTGGCACGCCTTGTGCCAACAGGCATGTGCATTACATCTTCTGTGGGAATACCCCTAGGAAGAGCCACAGTGGAATAATTTTAAACCTTGGACTAAGGCTGCTTTTATGATGAGTTATTGGATGGAGCTTTGAGTCAGCAACAACTTGATTTAATATTACTACATCCTGTGAAATTTTCATAGATTTTAAGATGAGGGCAGCAGAGGGGGCAGCCTCATTATTTCTCATTGCAACATTCAATGGAACATAGGAGCATTTTGAAGTTGTGGGTTAATTGTTTGGCTTAAAGTGTAATTTATTTTTCAATGCTGAATTAGCAATACTTAGGCATATTATTCATGCTTTAGTAGAGAAAGCAGATTAGTTAAACGCCAGGAATTGAATTCTTAAAGGTTACATTTTGAAAACAAATGTGTATGAAAGAGAAGGCAAACTGTAACAAGACAGAGGTTGTCATTACATGAATTAAGCATCTGTTTGTGTTACTATTGAAATTATTGACATTAGACTGTGATTGTATGAATATTTTCTAAACTTTTTGATACTCATTCTGATCAGACAGCACTTATCCCTCTTTCTCATCCTGAATCCACTTGCGGTTTGTTCCTCTCTTCCATGCCTGTGTCCCAGAATGACAACTTCACCGACACAAAAATGAGGAAAGTTTGGGTTAACAACTGCCTCTCTGCAGACATATTCAAACAGAAACACACTTCAATGAGTACACTAGTAAGAGATCAAGTTGTAATTATACTTGCTTTTGCAAGCGTGAGGAATTGTGGGCTACAGTTCCCTGGATAAATGGCACTGTTGTTTTCTCTATTTAAGCCAACAAATAAAATAAATTTATTTTTATTTATTTGAAGGATACACAGGCTTAAAGACAGATGTATGCAATAAAGCACCTTTGGATCTGGGAATATTAACTCATCATACCTCTACAAATTAGTATTTATAAAAGTTCCACATGACAGCTCTCAGTTTCCCTGCAGTAATTCTCCTTCTTGAGTCCTTTCTGTCTCAGTAGTATAAGAGTAACTATAACTCAGCTGAAGAGTGTTTGATATATAGTTCAGTGTATATAGTAACATGAGCATTGTCCTTCTCCTCAGTTTTGTCAAAAAAATGCAATAATTTTCATAAATACTGCCATCCAGTCCACGGTCTAAGGACAGAATAGTGCAGGTAGTTGATGTAAGTCAGAAGAGCAAGTCATGGTCTTGCATCGTAATAGGTACCAAAATGCTGGACTCTCAAAGAAATGGCTGCTTTTAATTTATTTTAAGGTAGTAGGGGTTTTTACCTAGACCAGAGCAAGATTCTTTTGCTCAACAGCTTGTGGTAAAAAGATGCACTTAAATGACGTTCTGTAATAGGTCCATACACAGCAGAAGTCTGGTAGTGGAGCATCCTTATAAGCAGCATCACTGTGCTGAGGAATGGGACAACCTGCATGACTTTTACCTTAAGCTGTAAGCTCCTTGAGTTTCCAGGACAGCTAACACAATTTCACTCATGTTTTGGAAGTTATGGCGGGTCAGCATGACTCTGGACTTTGTTTTGTCTTTCTGTCACCTGCTGTGACATGGAGACCCTTGCCCCATTTTGGCCATTCATGGGCAGACAGTCTGCTAATGCTTTTCATTAATTCAAGGGAATTCTTCTGTAATGAGGTTTCTGTCAAATGGTAGATGCTGAAATTAACTTTAAAAGGAGAACATGACATTGCTATTGTATACCAGGAGGACCTTAATGCCTTCTTTGAACTGATTTGGCAGTATGATTTCTAATAACAGCTTGAATATTCAAGCTTGAATAACAGCTTCGATAAAATAATTATTGAAAAAAAAATCTTCAATATATTTACATTATCTTGAAAAATCATACTTGTGTTTTTCTGCCTGTGATATAATAGTAATGAACCTGTATTTTTAGCAGAGAAAATGAACCAACAGCTGGAAGCTCTGGATGCCCATATGCCCATAGTCTTTTGTCATCTTGTTTTTTTTTTTGGTTTTTTTTNTTTTTTTTTTGTTTTTTTGGTTTTTTTTTGTATTTAACATGTAGAATGTGATCAGGAAAACACACCAATATTTTTATTACAAAGTGATGCCACTGACTTGTAGTCAACAAGTTCTTCTAAAGTTTCACACTCACACTTCTGTGTTCACTGCTGTTGAGCCATAGCATTTGCTGTATCTTGAGCACAGCTGGGAATTGCAACTGTGCCTGGAAGGGCAGGCATTGAACCAAGGAAGACAGGAAAACTGCCTTCAGATTTATGTATTTTTTTCATATTGGGACTCAGATAAGTTCCCTCTAGGGAAGTCCATTTTTAATTCCTTGCAAAGCAGGTAGGTGAGCCAAGGAGGCTTGTCTTAGACTTCTCTTCAGATTTTTCTTTCAGTTGATGAAATCACAATCTTTCCAATAGAAATAGCATATTTCTCATAGGAGATAAAACCAAATTGCTTGCCTTCACCTGTGCAAGGGGTTCAGTTGTTAATGCAGTGTTTCATATAAACTAACCCTATAGGATGGTCTCTATGCTATAATTTTCCTTCTGCAGCCTGACATACACTGCTCACCCTGGCCCACTCTTATGAGAACAAGAATCACCTAACACCAGCATCCTTTTCCTTTTTTTTTCTTTTTTTTTTTTTTTTTTTTTTTTTTTTTTTTTAACAGCCAGGCCCTTAGCCCTCTTTTCACTTTGCTTCCATTAGTAGCAAATCCCCCTTGTCCTTTTTAATTTTTAATTACCATTGTCTGTTCACCTTTGTTTTACCCATGACATCTTCAATTTAAACAGTATCAGAGAGGTTGATGTGAACAGTTTTCTTTTCAGCTTAAGTGACTGCAGCTCGTTTAGTTGTTAATTATGCAGGGAGGTTTGCATGGCTGCAGCTGGTAATTTGAATATGCTCCCAATGTCAGGTCTGTGTCTGGACGGCTGAGCTTGTAAAAGGATTATGATGTATATATGGTTCATGGCTAAGAGGGCTAATGAAAGTACCTCATTTAATCAAACACAATTAATTAAATGAACTTATGATATTAACCCATCTTTCCGTGCATGTATAATTTATATTAATTGATCTGCTGCATTGAAGTTGACCAATCAGGTAGCGTGCTGACAGCCTAAGGAGGAAGGAAGTACCATTAGCATTAGTTTGATGCAAACCATAATTGATGGGTCAGTGTGTTTTAGGGATGTAGCAAAAGCTTTGTTAATTGTCATAAGAACTTCAAATTGATTGTGTCTGCATTAGTACATAAATTTAAATTGATTAATGTTTTGTTCTAAAATTAATGTCTATACTGCATGGGTGATACAATGCTTTATTTATTGGATTCATTAATGCAGTCTCAGGGAAAATAGTGTTGAAGTTAGGTAAGCGGGGATAGATCGTTAAGGATGAGTTCAGTGGAGCCATGTGAGAGACAGCATTCCCACACGGAGCCTGAGCCCTCCTGCACTGAGGCCATGTGTGAAACACTGTCCAGAGACCATGGAGGTTGATATTTAATTAAAGCTTTTTTTAAAGACATTAGTGACATTGGGAAAGGGGATGGGAGGGTGAAGCCAAAAACCCTTATGTAGAGTAAGTGCTAAGAAAAAATTACAAAGGAAACCTAGAACTGGCAGCTTGTCTTGAATGTGGTTAAATCTCTCCCTAGTCTAGATCAGCATTGTCCCCAGTATATTTCCTGTAAACCTGTTTCATACAAATGCTGAAGCCAGCTTGTAATGTGTCTTCAGCTGAATAGGAAACTGAAATTACACCACAGCAGGTTTGTTACTCAATCATTTTGTCTGTTGCTCCTCTGCGTTTGCCAGCATAGGGAATGCCATAGGTATTTTGTGTTTGACAGTCACTTTGTTTTAATAAGTATTTGCATTGCATGTGTTTGGTTCTTGTGCTGCAGCACAAGGATGCTTTGTCATGTTTTATGGAACTGGCAGGTAAATATAATTTTCCCTTCCTATGCCAGCTTATTATAGCACCTTATATTTCAGTTTGCCTTACTATTGATGTGAAATTTTAAAGGAACAAAGAAGAGTAGAAGATCCACAGAGAAGTGACTTTAATTCATTTATAACCCTTCCTTTTTCTTACCAAAGGAAACTTAACATCTGTTTCTTATAAACTGATTTAAATAGAAAATGTGTAATGCATCCTTTTACCAAATGGTTCTTTCTTTTATTGGAGGAATAAAGCAGTTTGACTGTTCTGCTTTTACTATAGTGCATTCATGCTCTTAGAAATGGGACATCTACACTTTTACGAGGGCACAGTCTGAGCTTTGCACAGTAGAGAGGAGATTGTATATCTTTCTCTGCTCTCTTAGTGAAGTATAGTATACTATGTATTATTTACAATTTCCTGGTTCTGCAATGGTTGGTTTATATTCAAATATCACTCCATGTGGTGGCACTAGTGAGTAGCAAACATCCTAATTGGTTCCTGGAGCGCTACTCCTTTTGCTTTTAACTTTTTGAGATTGTGTTAATGGGTGCCTTGCACTTCCTTTCTATTGCCAGATTTTAAGGACAGCTATTCAAAGCTAAGTCATATTGTTCTGAGGCAATCGTGATGAAGTGATGAGCTTTGTCGTGTGAAGCAATGTCGGCAATACTTTTGACAGTTTGGGCAAATTAAGTTCTTATTACTTGTTTAAATTATGTTTAGTGTTCCTCCTTTTTTTGCAAGCTTTATAACTGCAGTGTATCCTATATAAGTGAAGACATACGTGCAGACAGTTCTCGTATTTCAGGTGAAAAAAGACGGTGCTGTAAATTTTTCTTGTTTTGTTTACACCTTTGTTAGAACTCCTCCACAGTATTACAGTTAATTACTACCAAAATGAACATTCTCTTCAGTGAGCTGGTTTCCCAGCAGAGTGGCTTTTTGCTTTGCAAAGATTTTGCACTAATAACGCATGAATATTTGACCCAGAGCCAACAGCAAGTGAAAAAACTCCTACTGCGTACAGAAAGGCATGAACAGCTCTCCTTTGCACTCTAAGAGCAAAGCGAATGGAAAATAATACAGAGAAAATTTGCCACCTAAACAGTATGATAAATTCAGAACTAGTCTCAGTGCTACCACATGATGCACTGGAAAAGAAAAGCTCCGACTGCAGGCATCTTGTGTCAGAGCAGAGCACCTTAGGAATCACTGTCTTCAACTAAGATACTTTTCTGACATTTTTCCAAAATCGCACTGATAAAAGTAAAAAGAAGTGTGTGTTGTTCATGTGCATATTTTAGTATGGGAAGAAACACACTTGTGGGTCTCTGGAAGAGAATGAGAGGCTGTGTTCGTTCTACAGCAAAAATGTTGCTTTTGCTATTCAGCCGTATGAATGGGTCACAGATGTTCCAGAATAGATATTAACGTTACTTTTTAAAAACCATTTAACTATTAGAAGAATGCACTGCCTCTTGGAGCAATTATTTTGTTAATTGTGTTGTGGTTTAGGTTGCAGCCAAAGCTGTCCTCTTTGCTAACGATAGTATTATTTGGATTTAAGTGCAGGAGAGGTGGGAGAGCAGATAGCTGGCTGCCTTTTGAAATGTATACAGTGAACCCAGGATGGGAGAGAGAAGCTATTACAACAAAACCACTGGAAACAGAAGGACAGAGAAATGAATATTAAACAAGGAGGGAATTGCCCATGTCCCTGTCAGATCTTGCCATCAGATCTGCTCCTTGGATTGCCATTGGTGCACAGTGAGAATGTTAATTCTCGACCAGCTATGGAAAAGAAAGCATTAAGAAAGATTACAAAGCCTGTGGCCAGTGGGTTCCTTGCACATTATTCTCTCTCTCTGAAGCATTGTGAAAATCCATGAAGTGGGCTGGCCATCCTCAACTTCAATTCCAGGGTTCTGCCATCAGCAGGTGTCACTGCAGCCAGACCGAAACACCGATGCACACAGGAAGGCACAGATTCACCTCATGATAAAGAACCAAATCTACAGCAAAACCATACTGCCTCTCCAGCACACAGCAGAATTTATGTAATAGTCTGGAGACTGAAGGGTAGAAAATAAGTCAATACCACTCCACTAAAAAAGGTTTTTGCTTAGTGAAAAAAAATCTTCTCCTCATTTCCTCTCAAAATGCTTGTACTGGGATCTGTAGATAGGACACTACAATACTCACCTTAGCTAAATGGAAAAAAAAGGTATCTAAAAAGTAATAAAACTATTTGTGTGTAGTGTAAAGAAGTATATGTGTTTATTTATAGTATTAATGTTTATTTCAAAATAAAATGAGTGTCATCACAAGAGAACACAATTCTTCTCTCTTATCTAACTAAAGTCACGACTTGAGCTTGTAGTAATAAAAAAACCCAGAAAATATTAGGTATTGGAGGGAGAATATTAGGCATTAAAATACTTAGTCACAGAACAGCAACATATTCTTTAACTTCTCACAGTATAAGAGCTGGCTTTTATAAGAGCTAAGCCTGAAAATGTTATATTATAGTAAAAGAAGAAAGTGATGCATCACTGTTAGTAAAATAAAAGAATTTTAACTGATTCCACACAGAAGAAAGGTATCATAGGGGGAATCATCTAACACATTTTCTAGTAACATGAAATTTTTTTATAGAGTCTGTGGGTTTTTTGCTATCATTATTGAAAATTCTTAGCATTAGTATAAAAAATAAAACATTTCTCTAAAACCACGATTTCCTCAAACACTGACCTACCACTATCTTTTTAATCACTCCCATAGGGTAAGTGTAACAGGAATACACTAATCAGAATTTAAAATGGTAAATGAAATTGAAGTGTCCTAAAATTTCAGTTCAGAAATAATATAAAATTAGCTTTTGTTCAGTTGCTCAGGCTGTGCATGTAAAACATCAGTTCATTCTTAGCCAACTGCTAGCATTTTACAAAGTGCACAGTTATTTTTAGGTACTTACAGTTTTGGTTTGTTTTTGCACAGAAAAGAAAAAAAATATCTCATTGGTTTAGAATTGCATGTTCAGTCAATGCACAAAAAGAAATATTCCTATTTTTTTCATTTCTAACCCACAAAACTGGGATGGGAAAGGAAAGATTAAGTTAAATCTGATAATTTAATAAGTCATTTATTTGTACGGCCTCTTACTCTTTTGAGATGTGCTTGTGCAGGTATGTAGAAAAAGCCTGGCTTGTCTGAGAGAAGTGTATGTCGCCTGCCCAAAGACTGCAGAACCTTAATTAATTAGAATGATTTATTTCAGGAGTTGGAAATGAAGTAGTTAGGTTAGTATTTAATGCTCTCTAATATGAAAATTTTAGAACTTCTGAGTCTTGTGTAATAAGAGTTTAATCAGGCAAATCATTGACCATAGCCAGATAACTAAAATGAGTTCTTTTTCTCAGTACCTATTTCTTTCTTTAGGACTCTGTCATTCCCCTGTCTGGACAGTGATTCAGCAGTTCTGATCTACCTGACTATCAATATTTAATTAACAAATATTTTTACTGAGTTATCAGAGACCTTTATCTAGGACACCAGATTTTTTAGTAAGTGTGTGTGCATACAAGCATAGACTTCAAATATAATTCAATATGAGCTACATGCAACAAAAAATTTGCAAGTGCCAATGAACAGCTGATAACTATACATTCATCTACATTTGTGGAAAAATATGGATTAATATTGCTAAGTATGGAATGATCTTTAAACACCAATTGACATTTCTTTAGGAAAAATCCCTAGTCAAAGAGAACATGCAAATGTTTTGCTCCTTGTGGTTTTATAAACCCTCTAGAGCTGATCTCCCCATGCATATTAACGTCTCCTCTCTGTGTAAGGGTGAACACTACACCTTCCTCATTGCATTCATTAGGGTGACTTAGGTGCTGGCACAGAAGGCAGTGTCTCAGGCTGCTGCTGCTGCTGCAGCTCCAGTGCTGCGACTGCAGCCTGAAGTTTGTCTGTATTAATGTTTCCAACTATCATACCTGAAGCAAAAGAGAAAGTGAGATGAAAGAGATTAGTTCTATGTCTAAAAATTGGTTATCTGTAGTGTTTCATGAAATTTGCCCTGAAGGGAAACTTCCTGGATAGTTTTCTTGTTACTTGACACAATTCAGGCAGAATCATATTTGTTCCTTTGTCATGTTACTTTAGCATGGTGTGTTGAGTAAAGTGAACAGGTGCCCTCTTGTATTGATCAGCTATCATGGCAAGGAGCTATTATTAGATTTTGAAGGGGAAAGAGAAGGGTTGAGAAATGAAGAGGAGAAAGTGGGACAGGTTATTGATGATGGTAATAACTGTGCTCACTGGTCTCCAAACACCAGAGCTGTAAAGTTGACCAGATGAGGAGATCAGTATAGATATGTTGAAGGGAAAAGACAACATGAAGAAGTATGGAGCATAGCTTCTTACCTGGCAGAGTTATTAAAGTTCATTGAAGGAAGATGAACTGTTTCAATATGTTAAACACTTGAGGCTGTTAAGGGAGAGTTGCTGTCACAGTAAGAGGCATTGTTTAAGTTTGCTTTTTCCTTTTTTTTTCCTTGCTCCTTCCTTCCTTTTTGTAATTTTGTTTAATTTGAGTTTGTTGCTTTTCCTGTTTATATGTATGCTAGATAACCAAGCAGAAATTAAAAAATGAATAAAGGGGAAAAGTGAACTGGTTCCTTTGAACAGGACCTATTGCTCATTATATCTGAAAGCTGACTTCACGATGGGAGTTCCACAAAAGCATAGGGTTAGTTAGCATTAATCTGTGAATAGGAATAAAGTATGCATATATATATTTTTCTGCTACATTCATCTGTTCAGTAGAATGTCTTCCTCAGCTACAGCTTTGTTGTAGGCAAACCACTGCCATATTTTAGAAGCCAAGTATGCTAAGTGTTATATAGCTTGATGTATAATGAGATACACTACCAGCAGAGATTGAAAATAGACCCAACATGATTCAGAATATGCTATTTTTACCCAAACAGTGCCTCTAACATAAATAATTTAGTGGTAATAAAAGGCAAAAATGTAATTCTGCTTTATGCTTGATAGTAAGAAGTACATTAAATTGAGAGAGTGAACTCTCAACACTAAATTTGACTTGAGGGTTAAAGTCTCTCTTCTACTGAAAGGTCACTTCATGATTCAATGTTTTTAATTCTTCCACAATGTAATGATATTTTAGGGGATGTTTGCAAGCATATATCAGGGTTGTCTATACAAAATCACATTTGATTTCAACACATGGAGAAGGGATGTTTCCTCCATTATGTATAAAGCATGTGTTAATCTCAATTCTGTCATTGGAAATAGTTTTATATATATTTTGGAACAGAATATAAATTGCAACCTTTGAAATGTATATTGTTTCACTGCAGACAGAAAATAATTATTAAGTGTCTTGGTTGAAAAATGTAACCAAAAATGTGTATTCTATTTTCATCTGTTGAAGCTGGTTGGGAGATATTGTTCCTTATCTCTTGTAACTCTAGGGGTGGAAAGAGGGCAGATGCCTTCTGTTAATGGGACACCTGATAACACCAGATATGGCAGTGCCTTCCTTATCTCTTCCTCCACCCACCCTGCTCTGAGGGACATCACCTGTGAATGGGCCATTGAAGGGCTCTCACATGACTGATAACATCACCTCATTCCATTGTGAGATGTTCCACCCAGTGGGAGGAGTCAAAGCCTTTCCACCGGGATAAAACCAGCAATCCCAAACACCACGATAGCCTGTTTCCACTGGATTCCCAGAGAATGGCTGGACCCTTTCTTGAGGATCATCTCTACTCCAACAGAGCCACAGCTGTCACTCTGGGAGGACTTACTTCAAGCTGCTTCCAGTACCCTGACCAACAGGGTGTCAGGTTTGCATTCTGACTCTGTCAGTGGTCCTTTGTACTATTGCATTTATCTTATTTTGTTTTTACCCTTTTTGTTTCCTTCTTTGTTTCTTCTCTCTCTGTTAAATTGTATTTCTGACTTGGATTATCACTGGTTTTGCTTTCAAACCAGTAGATTATGTTACTTTGTTGACTACATGCCCACATCCAAAAATAAGTTTATCTTCTTAAGGGGCTGCCTGTAATTTTGCTGGGATTAATAAAATGTACAAATTCAGGAAAGTACATAGGTATTTTAGACAATCTAAACCCTATGTAAAGAAGATGGAAATCTGGCTGGCTGTATGTACTGGACCACACCTCATGCAGGAATCTCAGAGATATTGCTGTTGACTTGGCATTTGCCATAATATACATGTATTACAGAAAGTCTTAATGCAGACTTTGGAAACAACATTTACATATTAGCAGGGCACTGCACCTAATTTTGTAAATCCTACCTTCAGCAGGAATGATCACTTGGGCATAATACCCCACTATTTTCAATTTGGAAAGTATTACTGGGAGCATGCTGTCAAAAATTGTTTCCTTTTGATCCCTATCTTGAAAGGGAAACCTTCAGTCACTGGATGGGAATGTGAGAAGCTATTACAGACCAGTCCATGTAAATATATTTATAAATATATATGCAGACATAATGAAATCTTAAGGATGGATTACGGTTAGCCCATTGCAAAAACATATTCTAAACCAAATTATTTCTGTACATATAAGGTGCATTTACTGTAGCAAAACTCCTTCAAACAGCTACTACTGGAACTGGCTTTTCAAAGAAGAGGGCATTTCTGGCTTCACCACACTGGCACAAGGCTTGTGTATGTTTCCTTGTTTAATTCATTTGCCCACTGATTGTGGTAACTGTCTATATTGTAACAATTCCTTTTCTTAAACTCTCCCCTTAGAGAAGGGAAATTTTACAGCCCATATGCTAAAGAGTTAATTTCCCTTGCAGTTTTTCATACAAGTTGAAGTGTTTCAGCTAGAAAAGATCAACACAGCCTTTCCTGAGAAAATCTCTCACTTGGTCTGATGCAGTCACACTCAGCCAGGGGCATCACACATAGGGTGGTGGTGGAGCACAGAAGGGTGTTGTTCATGGTTTGTGAAGAGGAGCAATACACCAGCTTTCTCAAAGATACTCATCTGCAAACAACCACTGGATTAAAGCTTGATACACTCTTTGGAAGAGTGGCAAAAATAAACTCTTGCCCACTTTTTGATTCACAGTAGATTCCTCAGAAATTCATGGGGCAACAGAATGAGGACATTCTTCTGAAAAACAATGGAAAGATATTTGTTCCAGACCTTACTTAAATATATGCAACACAGAGTAGGTCCCACAGGGAGAATAATAGTTCCTTTTCTCACATTACTCATCATATCTCTACCATGTTACTCTCCTGGGAGGAAGTCTCCTTAACAGGAAATAATTGAACATGATTTTCCACATCCTGGGTTAATGTTCCCACTAAGCATCAAATAAAAGGAAATGAGAAAGGTGGCCTGTTCACCATGTCCCACAAGACATAGTTTATCTCATCCTCTCAGGATCTAGCCCCTCCCATTTTTGAGAGGAGAGTGGTAGAAGTAGCTGAATCCTGCTACTAGCATGTATTAGTTCATTTCAGCAGAAATGCACTTTGATTCAGGACCAAGTTCTTGATCAGACCCAGCAAAAACAAAAAACCCCACCACTATGGTCTTCAGTTCCTGCTGTTGAGTGTGGTGAGGTGGACAGTTCACACTGTGTCTCGGTCACCAGGGAAATAGGACATGCCCCGTTTTCTTCCTTTCTTCCAGTCCAAGCTGGGTGCAACTTCAGCAACATGGATAACAAAGGTGCTGCCACTAAGTGCACATGGCTCACCCTGCAAAATGAAATTAATAATCCTGCTGCACCTATTTACAGGAGGTGTCTTGGACTGACAAAGCACTGATGTCTAAATGGAGCATTCATTGGAGGAGCAATAAGTCATTCATGCAGAGGCAAAGCAGATCCTCTCAGACAATATCATACTACTGTCTCTTAAAGGAAAACCTGCAAGTTCACTGTCTATACCAATATGATATGACCAACTTTCCATATTTGTCCACAGCAGCCCAGTGAACCATTGTGTTGGTTTTCTTTCATATCCTGAACAGGCAGCAGCTGAAAGGAAAGTTTTATCTTCTTTTAATCTTACTGACACATAACTGGTGTGTTTGATAGGAGTAAAGAAAGTCACATAAAATACATCATACGCTCATTTTCTTAAAATCCCGCCTCAGCAATAAGCATGAGAGTTGTATATAACTACTCCTCATTCCTCCATTTCTTTTTCACACCTCACTAGTGACTAAAGTCTTTTAAACTCTTCCTCTCATATAAAATTGCCAGCAATTTCATAGGTGCTTGGGGGTTTTTCATTAAACAGTCAGTATTTTCCTCAAGTTGTACTTTCTTCATTTTTTTTCTTTCTCTATTTTCAATTTTTTTGTTTGGTTTGATTTGGTTTGTAATTTGTCTTAGAAATATGATTCACCTCTGCCACTCTGAAAGCAACTACAAGTTGCACTGTTCAATGATGCAAAAAGAAAGGATTTCCACATCAGGGGAAATATAATTTCCACTGTAGTGAAACTGCACATCTAATCCACTGTTGATTGACAGTTATGCCCTAAGCTCTGACCACCTTGTGAGTGGGCATTTTGCCATTCAAACAGTAGGGTAAAATTGTAGGCAGCCAAAAATCTGGCTTAAACATATTTCTTGAGGGAACAATTCCAGATAAGAATATTCCTATTTGCCTGAACTCAATTTATTCATGCACATGCTGATGTACCATGAAAGGTGACATGGGAGGTTACTTTAAAACCAGAAGAACATAAGAGCCAGAGAGAGAGGAGAGAAGCAATGCTTTCTTGGGGATGTGTAGAAGAAACCTGAGGTACAATTAAAAAGGAAAATTCTCTGAAGATGTTTCCTACCTTGTTTTCCGTGGAAGGCAAGGTGGAGGTTGTCTTTAGCTCCTAAAATGATGTACTTCCTCGTGCTGCTGGAGACTCGACCATTCTGTCTGGATGAGCAGCAGGTACATATCCACAGCCCATTTTATCTGCTGCCTGTTGGATCTGCCAGGCTGACCTGTAGTTTCCAAACACCTTTGCGTTCTGCCCTTGCCTGCCCACCTCTCCATGCCAGGCTTTTGGATTGAAAAAAGTAGCTAAAAGTTCTCTTGTGAACTGTCTGATGTAGGCCAGCACTTGTAGCATCTTAAAGGGTAGAAGGAGGATAAAAGTGATTGTGAGGCAATTCTTACAATCCAAAATGTTCAATATAACTGGTTCCACCTGAAAATTAAGTGCATTACTTTGAATTCTTTGCAGGATTAAAATGTAAGTTTTNTATATATATATATATATATACAAACTCCTCAAACTGCTGCTGCAGCTATTATTATTCAGAGCAGTAAAAAACTGCAACTCTTGCATGGGCTGGTAGATGTAATACAAGAAAAAAACAACCAAATTGGAGTTTGAAAGATAAAACTGCCTGAGCATTAGACTTTTCTTGTCTCTTTTGGTTTTGAGGGTCCAAACTCCCATCTTAAAATCAATAATTCCACCCAGGATTGAAGAATTCCAAGACAGTACCCCAGGACTTTTACTAGGTAGAGACCTCTTGCTACCTCAAAGCAAGATCTTTCCTTTCTTTCATTTCACATTGCAATGGAGAAATTTTGCCCCTGTACAGACAGTAATAATGAGTTCCATATTTCCTCTCCTAAAATGCCACAGCTCTGCCAAGTAATACCTCTGCTGTCCTTCTTCTCAAATAGAAGATACTCTGCTGCTCTAGACCTTGTGATATTCAGTCAAAGGCTGAGAGTGGTGCTGGACTGTGCTGTCTTGCAGTGACATAGCATAGTCCAGACTACAAAACTGATGCTGTCAAACTGAAAGTACCTGACCGTGAAATGGCATTTACAACCCAAAAGTGTAAAACTACTACCTTAACTTTATGTTTTTCTAAATAAACTTGATTTATTCCGCATCTCATTCCTTTTACCCTCCTCTTCTTCACTGCACTTTTCTTACCAGTAAATTATTTGCTAGGCTGGTTGTTCCAAGTTCTCTTGATATTAATTTTTTTTCCTGGCTAATTAAATGTACTTACTCTGTGACCAAAGCCAAATAGTTTTCTTATCCAGAGAAGTATTCTGACACAAGGGAAGTGATTTCATATAGCAACATTTCCTTTGGAAGACATGCTTGAGTCCTTCCCCAAAGAGGGCAACCTGCTTCACACACTCAGAGAAAGCTCTAGAGTAGACTGACTAGGCAAATTTCCATTTATCACCATTTAGCTGGTTCATACAAGCAGCATCTTCAGCTGTTGTGAATTACACATAAACTCAGACCTTTACCAAAAAGACATGTGTGGCTGGTCAAATGATTCTGATCACCTGATAATTTTCATCAGTATTATGAGAAAAAATATTGCATAGCAGCTCCTATAATTGTTTATGTGTTTCTCTGATATACTTTCATAGTAGTTACTGTATATGGTTGCTCTATGAATCTTTCTATATGAACAGTTCCTTTGTTAATTAAATTGGACCCAATGAGGCAGTGCATGGTCCTCTGATAAGCTCATTCATCTTTATTTGATTCTTTGCTGACACATTAGTTGCCCTGTGACACAGGTTAAGTCATTGAGTGGCCATTACCTTCTCGTTTACTCTCTCATGTTACTCCTAACCACCTTCCTGAAGTCAAATCCAGATGATTTGTGCCAATTTCATGGGGGCACAAACTGGAACATCCGATAACTTTCTACATGGCTGACTTTATACAATCTTGCTTGCACATCTCAAGCTGCTATGTCTGTCAAAACACAATTTTTTCCCCTCCTCCTTATGGGCTTTGATAGAGCTATGAGTACTAGAGGTCTCAATTATAAAATGTCATGACTCTGCCGCACAATTTTTTACAGTAATTTCACAGTGTCACTTTGTGATTATTTCAGGATAGCTTTGAACCATGACTGAAATGAATTGTGGCCCTTAGTGTATTGGGTGATACAAATTGTGAGCTGGTGTGACAGAGGCAAGCATTGTTAGGAATAAACTCCATGTGAAGAAAGAGAAGCATGTATTTTTTCAGAAATTATACAAAAAAAAAATCAAGCAACAAAAGGGAGGAAGGGAAAGGAAGTGGAGAAGAAAGAATTAAACATTTGCAACAAAGAAAGGATAAGCTGCACACCTTTAATTCAAAAAATCTTAGCTCAAATTGGGGCTTTTCCAGGCTCATACAGCTGAAATCCAACCTGGAATTTTGCAATAAACTTCATCAAACTCTGTCATGAGTCAGAGAAATGTTTTTCACAAAAAAAAAACAAACAAAAAAAACAACCGTAATTTGTCTTAGAAATATGATTCACCTCTGCCACTCTGAAAGCAACTACAAGTTGCACTGTTCAATGATGCAAAAAGAAAGGATTTCCACATCAGGGGAAATATAATTTCCACTGTAGTGAAACTGCACATCTAATCCACTGTTGATTGACAGTTATGCCCTAAGCTCTGACCACCTTGTGAGTGGGCATTTTGCCATTCAAACAGTAGGGTAAAATTGTAGGCAGCCAAAAATCTGGCTTAAACATATTTCTTGAGGGAACAATTCCAGATAAGAATATTCCTATTTGCCTGAACTCAATTTATTCATGCACATGCTGATGTACCATGAAAGGTGACATGGGAGGTTACTTTAAAACCAGAAGAACATAAGAGCCAGAGAGAGAGGAGAGAAGCAATGCTTTCTTGGGGATGTGTAGAAGAAACCTGAGGTACAATTAAAAAGGAAAATTCTCTGAAGATGTTTCCTACCTTGTTTTCCGTGGAAGGCAAGGTGGAGGTTGTCTTTAGCTCCTAAAATGATGTACTTCCTCGTGCTGCTGGAGACTCGACCATTCTGTCTGGATGAGCAGCAGGTACATACCCACAGCCCATTTTATCTGCTGCCTGTTGGATCTGCCAGGCTGACCTGTAGTTTCCAAACACCTTTGCGTTCTGCCCTTGCCTGCCCACCTCTCCATGCCAGGCTTTTGGATTGAAAAAAGTAGCTAAAAGTTCTCTTGTGAACTGTCTGATGTAGGCCAGCACTTGTAGCATCTTAAAGGGTAGAAGGAGGATAAAAGTGATTGTGAGGCAATTCTTACAATCCAAAATGTTCAATATAACTGGTTCCACCTGAAAATTAAGTGCATTACTTTGAATTCTTTGCAGGATTAAAATGTAAGTTTTCATTCCTCTTCCGTTAGGTTCTTGCAGTTGATACAGAACTTTTCAGTGATGTGTATTTGTGATATTTTCTGAAGTAAATTCATACTTTCACCCAAGACAGCCAGGCATGCCTAGAATGAAGAAGAAAAGTGCACAGAATTTCAGAGGTTGTTGTGAATGTTTTGCTTAGAGAAATGGTGCTTCTATTGCCTCAGTCAAAAGAAAAGAATGGAGAAATAGTGGAGAAAACTTCTGAAACATTACTGTCTATTTACAGCTCTATTTACAGCTTAACCAAAAAATATATATATATA
>VXBR01010364.1:162664-200164 GCA_013400215.1 Cisticola juncidis
TTTTTGTAACCAGTAAATTGTTTTCCTGTCATAGAAAAAGACCCATTGCAAGTAAATGTATAATAAGCTATTTATTTTATGTCTGTTTTGTTACTGTTTGTGTAACAGAGGAATGTTCCATAACAGGATTTCAAGGAAGATGATACAACTGTCTTAGATAAACATTTGAGATTTTACCAGAGTATTCAATTCTATGATTGTTATTCTTTTACAGAAGAGACAGAATTTACAAATGTGAATGAACATATTGGCAGCCTGCCACTGTGGTACAATAACACAGTGTAACTGCTGCAGCTCCCTCATCTCCTAGCAGGCAATCAGTGTTTGTTATGTGGTAGATGGCATTTAAATGTGCTCAGGTGGTTCATAGGGTATCAGCTGAAATAAATATACAATCACGAATTGGAAAAGGCCTTTAAAACATTAGACGTCCTAAAGGAAAAAAAATTAAGTCCGCATGTATTTATCAAGATAAGCATAGTGAGAAAAGTGCACTTCACCTTGTAAGCATCAATAAGTAAATTAAATTATTCTCTTGCAGTTTTATTCCCATTTATTTCTTAAATTTTAACTTCAGTGAGCATGCAGTAAGGCCTTGTAAGGTTTAGATGTTCTTGATCTGGCTCAGTTTTGTATTTTGAAACTGCCTCATCCTGCGGTGAGTCACCAGGTGAGAGAAAGCAGCACCCTTGGAAGCAATAACTCTATAGCAATGGCAGAGCAACATGCGGCTGTAAAGAAAGGTTCAGGATTGGTGTGAAGGGCAGGGCTAGCCTCTAATTATGATATTTTAAGTATAAACAAGTTTTGTGGTGACTTTTAGCTGGCACAGGCAGAAGCCCTGACAACAGGAGGGTTTCCTTCTCTGCACCCAACACTTATTTCTGCACTGAGATGCATACCACAGTCTCTTTTTTCATGAGTAATTTTTTTATTTTTTTATTTTTTTATTTTTTTATTTTTTTTCAGATCTAGTTCATTTTCAACCAAATCTGGTTTTGTGTGTGGCAGTGTGAATATTTCTACTAGGAAAAGGCAGGGCTCCTTGAAGTAGTTAGTAAATACCCAGGAAGTTTCACTGAGAGGGACTAAGCCTCTGGCTGGTATTACCAATTTATGTTTAATACCAGTTTAACAAATAAAGAGTAGCTCCTCTTCTGCTTGTCATACCCAGCTTCTTAAACTTCTCACAGAGTTCTCTCACAGCTTTCCATTCAAGTTCAGGACTGGTACCACAGTATTTTAAAATGTTTGCAAGTAGCTCTCATGCTTTACCAAGCTGCCCTCTTTCTGCTTGAGCCTGAAGCTGGAGCAGGTAATGAGTTTAGGTGCTTGCAACTGCTAACACTGAGGTTGTGGACTCCCACCTGCTTTGTTGTTGCTGGCTTAAAATCCCTTGTTGTTATAATCTTCTCTTAACATTCAGCCAGCAAACTTGCCAGCTACTCATTTAGGGATAGAAGGAAGAGGCAAGAAGCGATAGAATGTTACCTTTGTGCACACTAGGATTTATGTCCAATTTATGATTTTTTATCTCTGCTTGGACTATGAACTGTGTATGTGCAAAAACAGGCAGTTAAAAAACACAACTCCTGATGTGCCTTGTAAGCATTTGCAAACTGGTAACAGAACTGTGTGCTGGGAGAAAGCCTTTTCCAGGGAAAGACCTTTCATAGCTTTACAGCTTTTTTTTAGTTGAAAAATAGTAAGGCAAATATTTTCTTCATCTTTGTTTCAGAAAAACTATTCCTAGTAAAGTAAAAAACAAACAAACAAACAAACAAAACCCAAAAAACCAAAACCAAAACAAAAAAACCTGTCTTTTTTAATATACCATGGGCATTTAGATAATTTCCATAGCCTTAAGATATTAAACTAACATACTTTGTGGAACCCTAGGCAATTCAAAAGTTGTAATGGAGTATGACTTACAAGAAAACAAAGCAGTCTCGCCCTAAATTACTAGATATCTCTATTTCAGAATTGATGTAACCCCTGCATTTTGGCTAAGGAATGCCGCTGATGCTGAAATAATACTTCACTATGATTCCTTTGTTTCACATCAGAAAGCAAAAGTATAACAAAGAAACAATTGACCTATTCATGTGTTTTTAGAACAGCTATGTCCAGTGACATAAAAATGAAAGACTATTTTCATAGCTTCCCACATTTCTTTCTAAGTGAGAACCAGCATTTTACATTTAAAGTTTAGGAAAGATATAAGGCACAGTTAAATATAACACTCTTCAGAGAGGATAATTATTTTCACATATGTTGGTTCTCTTCATCTACTCTGTCTGGGAGCACAGTAATCAAGATGAGACCATTTGAGGAAAAGCTCAGAAAACATGATGGGAGCTATAATAGAAACATGGATCCCCTCTCCTGCATAGTGGAGGCAAAAAGCTGCTTGGAAAAGTATGTTTGGACAAACACAAAAGGGAAATGGGAAAATTTTCAGAGATATGGGTGGATACCAGGTGAACTCACTTGCCTTCTAGCAGCAGACACACAAAAATGCCAAATTTAAACCATACAACTTTGTCTTTTCTAGAAATTTTAATTAAAGGGGCCTAGAACAAAAAGAATGAAAATGGTCTCATCTCTGAGTTTCAGATCCAAGGAGAAACTCCCTCTGCTTCACATGGAGGTACATGTTTTCATTATGAATCGTCTCATTACCAAATTAATCTTCTTGTTGCTCTTCAGTGACAAATGTTCTAACTGCTGGAGCTTTTCTGCACTTGTGTTTGCAATAAGACTCTTCAATTTCCCTCCTAATTATTAAAAAAGTCTCAGCCTTCACATAGACTGTAAGCATCTATCTTTTCTCTTTTTTTCATTACAATAGAGAAATCCATATAAGAAAACACAGGCAAAGCAGAGGATGTTTTGATATTAGTGATTGCTGCTGTCAAATAGATTTTCTTGGGACTACAGGGTAGAATATAGTAGAAAACATGTGTTTAGTACTGGTGAAAATTATGTAAACATACAATTTTTATAATTTAAAAAGATTTAGTACTTTAACTGTGTAGTTGAAAATGTCCCTGCTCACTGTAAGAGAGTTGGATTAAGAGACCTTTTAAAGCCCCTTCCAACCCAAACTATTCCATGATTGTAGATAAGATTTTGTTTCATATTTATAATCGATACATACTATTACACATCCCTTCAAATAAAAAAGGGCTTTCCCTTTTGAAGGGTAAAAAACATTATTAGAAGGAAGCAGTATTCATTACTAGAACTGAAGAGGTAGCAGAATATTTTGCTCAAAAAGAACAGAAAAACCCCAATCTATTTGTAATGACAACTTCTTACTTGGTTTATCAGTATAGTTTTATTTTGTTTTTGAGAAAAAAAATAATTATTCCCATTTCACTTGTCATGGTATATTATTTTTTGAATGAAAAGGCAAGTGTCCTTTTCCTGAGATGTTACATTGAGAAGCTTAACTTTTTTAGTTCTGATATTCAGTAGTGCAAGGTCTTTGAAGTGGTATTTCTTGTTGTAGGAATTCACTGTTTAATTGAATAAGTCTCAAAAGACTTGTAAGTACTTGACTTGTTGTTGTCTATTTGTACAACAGCTAAAGTTCTTCATTAGACATCAAAAGCATATAAAAATATTAACTTTGTTTATGGGATGCATTTATAAATACTTTGTCTGATTATGTTCTTAAATTCCAAAACAATTTGTGCTATGAGTCACAACATTCCTATTCAGTGTAAGTTTGTATTAGAAGGGTTCTGGGTTTTGTATACCATTCCTAAATAATGTTATCATGATGTGCTGGACAGCAGCAATAGAAATCATGTCTTCTGTTCTACAGGAAATGGTCTGAAAATTTACAGACCACCCTGCTTTACAGAGGACTTAAAAAACACTGGAAAGATGCAGTTCTGGTAAAAATTAAAACCACACTGTGTCTTTACATATGTCTTGAAAAATATTGAAACATGTGCACTTGTTAGCTGCTTGCTAGGTAGTAAGATTCCTTCTGTATGTGTTTTTTCATACACTCTCCCAAGTGGCTCTGCACTGAAGAATCTTGTTCACTAGACTTCAATGTCTTGTATTGTCAATGAGATATTTAAGCAAAGGGAAGAAATTCTTCTCAGATTGATTTAACTGGGAAACTGCAAAGTCACTTTGTGGCAGGGAGAGCAGAAAAAGAAGAAGAAATAAGTGGTTTTTCCTTCCTGCCCTATTATTAATTAGATACTTGCCCTTCTGAAGAGGTGTGGAACTGGTCCTGGATTGAGATCTGAGAACTTGAAGGGAAGTTCTCATCTGGACTGACTAGCGAGGTAATCTGCTTGGCATTCTAGTGTGAGTGAACTTTCTGAATCCTATGTTTAAGTGAATGAAAGCTCTCTCAGTAACACTGGGTTCCTTCTTTGGCAACAAGCCCTGAAAAGTGATGAATGAAAAACAAATTTCCTTCATGCTGGGGAAAAAAGAAGGAAAAAAAAAAAAAGTGCCACATATTTCTGAGGGGACAGTTTTGGGGAGAAAAAAAAGGCATTTGGCTTGCTGGTTTTCCATCAGTGGATAGACTGTCTGCCTCTTCATCTTCCCAGGACACTGAGCCTACCAGTCACCTGTCAGCCAGGCAGACCAAGAATCAGACTGACTCTGTGAGGGAATGGGGATCTTATTGCTTGGGAAGCCACAACATATAGGAAGGTGCTGTGGCTTCTCAGCTCCCACCATGGGAAGACACAAAGTCAGGATTCACAGGGTTCATGAAAAAAAGAAAAATAGAACAGCTGAGAAATAGGGTTAAATGTTGTTTGTAACCAAACTCAAAATAATTGTCTCCCAAAAGATTTCCAGTTAAGACTCCCTGAATGCTGAAAAAATCCACATGTAGATGTTTTTTAGACTAGTAAATATCAGAGGTAAATATATTGAGAACATTTTGGTTTTTGAATGGTTCTATGATAAGGGTGATGCTATAACAATAAATAGTCAGGTAAACCAGAGGTGCCCAATAATTTTATTATCTAACAGTAAATGCAGGCTTCTATTGTGTTAACATGAGTTTTCTCAAGGGGAGCTGTATTATTTAGAGCAGGAAAGAAAGTAATAGAGTTCTTTAAGTGATAGGGGTAAAACTTTATTGAATGTACATAACTGCAAAAAAAGTCATTCTCATAGGTCTATTAGAGTACATTCAGACTCTTAGAAAATCACAACTATTGACAGACTTAGAAGACAAAAGATCTGTAAAGAAAAAACCTGTTCTAATTATTGGAGAGCTTGCAAATAGAGAAAAGCAAAATCAAACTATTAATTGATAGGCAGTGACCAAATATAGAATGAGATGTGCGACAAATATTGTTCTACTGATTTCAAGAACTATAAAATAAGAGTTCTGTTGAATAGTTCTAACTATTCTGTAGTTATATGTAGAAGCAATTCTTGTTTGAAGAAGATTTTATTATACAGAAAATCAGTTATTTTGTCTCAATTTTACAGCATGAAAGAAGGAGAGTGTATTGTCATAGTATTTCAAGTGATATAAAGAAATGATCTCATGAAAGCAATTTGTCTACTGCTACCTTTTATATTACATTATAGGTACAAGGTTTGGCCATTAAGCAGTTTCCGTATTGAGCAGACATTGCAGTTTTCAATCACAGTAAACACAGTTATGATATTCCTTAAAAAGTAGTTCTGTTAAAATAATGCTGTTTGTCTGCAAATGTAAACCTCTGCCACTGATTCTATATCATGAATCATAGCTCAGAAATACAGGTATATCTTTCTAGAGTTGAACTATAGGCAAATTGCAGGATGCGCTTTTAGCTTCTGGAGAACCACAGTCACTTGAAGAGACCCACATCAGATGACACCAGGTGTGGATTTGTCTGTGTGTAAAAATAAAAATTCCTAGACATCAAACAGTACTCCAAACACCGAACAGATAGTCCTTGAAGGTTTAAGGAGTCACTTGGATGTCTGGACTGAAAAATGCAACAAAAGTTTTCTTGGTACTTCTCTGTATGTTGGATTTGTTTCTAACCCTTAAAAACAATGACTTACACATTAGGCTCATGCAGCTTTAGCAAATCCAAATTAGTTTGCAGTGATGTTACATTTCGCAATGCAGATTTGTCTTTAACTTGGATTTTTCTGGAGTGGAAGGAGGGGATTGTCCATCAGAAAATGGTTAGTTAGTGGTTTTCTGCTTTCTGAAGGCACTCTGTGCAGCGTGGAATCCAGGGAAAACAACTTGTCTGCTGCCCAGACATAAAGTCCTTCAGCAAGTGAGATTGAGCCATATACTCAAACAAACACAAGCCAGCACTCCACTTAATGTGTTTGTTAGATTTCTCTCCCTTTAGCCAGCACTACTGTAGTCTTTAAACAGTGTGACAGAAGTACACTTCCACTTCAGTTAATGGATTTATCAAATACCTTATTTCATGCTTTCTGCTTTTGATTTATGAATTTTGATCCCAGAGACAAGGACCCTATGAGTATTGATTGCAGAAAATGTCAGACTAACAGAAGTTAATTTCGCTTGTACATGTGAAAGTCTGTGATTCTCTGACAGTGCTGTCTGCGGAGAGCGGGCTGTCACCCAGCACCAGCGACACCGCGCCATCACAGCAGCCAGCTCCTCCGCCCTGTGCTCCAGGGGGGAAGAGGATGAGGGACTGGCAAAGGGGTCAGAGAAAGGAATGCCCCGAGTCAGACCAGGAGAGGAGGGCGTGAGCTGCTGTGGATCCTGTCCCTCTGTGACTCCCTGCACACCACTGCAAGGTGTCTGGGGGGATGATGGAATGTCACCCTGCCATCACCACTGTTAACCAGCCACACTTCATTTATCAATTAACTTTCTTGGCAAATTATAAGTATTTCTTAATTTTAATTAACAGAATCAAAACGTCTATTCAACAGTGAGGCACTTTAGTGATAGGAAGTAGATGATTTGTACTTGGTCTTTGTACCTCTTGCATTTGAGAAGTGGTTAAAAACTTCAAACTTCCTGTTATGTTTTAATTTTGAAAAAACATGTTATCTTAGATGACAGAAAAGCAGAGAATAAACCCTGGATGTTAGATGAAAATTGATAAAAGTTATCAATACCTGGTCTTGTTTCTTCACCAGAAAAAAAAAAAGAGATTCTCAGTAGGCATTCACATTGATGAGGATGAAAAGAGGCCCACTGGTTTAACCTGAAGTAGGTTAGGCATTTGTTTTAGCCCTGTAATCTGCTTTTTTCTTTACACTTTTCACTGGACTTTTCATCTGGCACTTTTTGACTAGGAGAAATTTCACAGAAAAACTAAATCACATTGTTGTTTGCTGATTTCTGTGTTAAAATTAGATTAAAAGTACATATAATAATGTAGGAAAAATGCTAGAGGCTATGAAATGGTTAAACTTTCTATCTAAAAACTTAAAGTTAAAATTAAAAATTGTTCAAAATTATATATGTAGATAAATACAGATAGCTGAACACAGACACCATAATAGCCTCATGGATTGAACTACTGAAGGAGTGGAGAATAATCTGTTCTTCCTCTAGAGAAATAGCTTTATTTTTTTTCCACTTGAATGATTAATGTCGCTCTAGATAATTCAAGAATTTTGGATAAATAAGAGTGTGGGGGATAGAGGGTGAAATGTAGCAAAAAAGATATTCTATTGCTTTAATTTCTCTAAATGGCAAAGCACTCATGGAATGCTGGCTAAAATGAAGGCAACATAAACAGGTAAAATGCAAAAGGAATTTTGTACTTATGACCATGGAAGGAGGAGAGACTAAAGTCCTCTGAGTTTCTCTCCTTAATCATCATACCTGAAAACAGAGAACTGTTAGGTTACATAATGACAGTAACATTTTTTGAAAGAAGACATTTTAAAGAAATAGCATGGATTTTATTTTTATTTTTTAAATCTGGACATGGACACATTAAGGATGTAGCCTAGGTTTCATCTTATTATGATATTTCAAGAGAAATAAGGCCAAGTGTTCTTTGGCTTTCACAGCTGAAAAAGATGTTATTAGACTGTTGATCAACTACCAACCACAGAATATACCTATGCTGCTCCTCTTTGCCTTTGGAAGAGTCAGATTTATCCAAATGTGGAAGAGGACAAACAGATCCTCATGAGGGGATTGTTTATGGAAGGGAGAATCAGATCAGAAATTGCAGACCACTCACACCAGAGTAAAATATGTACCTCTTAAAAGACCTTCACTTGTAGTCCCCTTGAAAAGAAACTGCAAGGCTCCAGACAGAACTGTGTAAAGATAGAAAAGGTAAAATATGTACATATCATACATAGATCCAGGTAGGGACGTGTATGGATCATACACTTACATGCATACATAATAAATACCTCAGTGTGTCTGGATGTTAAACCTAATTTCAGAAACTTTTTCACTTGGGGTTCTCTCTTTCTCTCTCTTTCTCTCTCTCCCCCTCTTTCCCTTTCCCTTTCTCTTTCCTTCTTTCTTTTCTTTCTCTCTATATTTATGTCTTTGTTTTTTTAAGTGTTGGTAATTATTGAGGTTAGGATTTTGTTTAGTTAAATATCTTTCTGTATAGTGGAGCAGGGCTGTATCATCACCTATCAACACCTGTTCAGCTGTTTCAACTGTACTCACGCCACTGTGTGAGTCCCTGTGGTTTTGCTTGAGTCTGATTAAAAAATGTCATCAGACATACAACATTTCTATCTAACAAGGAAAGCAAAACATTTTTTTAATTTTGTGGAAATATGAGAGATGTTTTGGTAATACATAAAGAAA
Organism: Cisticola juncidis; assembly: GCA_013400215.1. Lineage (NCBI taxonomy): Eukaryota > Metazoa > Chordata > Aves > Passeriformes > Cisticolidae > Cisticola > Cisticola juncidis. Next base: position 171,438 of record VXBR01010364.1, read on the forward strand.
CAGGGGCTGTGCATGTTTTTTGAACTTTTTTTTTGCTATAAAATATGTGTATTTAATGAGGCACATTAATTCTATGGTTTTTATTAGAAGGCCAGAATTACACATGGACATTTGCACGTACAATTTGAAGTCATATTTATATGTTATCCTTTAACAGCCATTTGACAAAATCATAGAGCCTTTGTTTAATGGAAAGGAAAATGCAAACAAATACTCCATCTCCTACATAAATACACAAAATCAACTGCTTGGGAGCATGTCAAAAATATGAATGTATTGCATATGGTTATATGGCAATCATGCATTTAAGTCTGAATCTCTAAACACGTGCATGCAGCTGCATGTGTCCAAATTTATATAGTATGTCTAAACCAGGCAACAAGGAATTAAAGAGAAGAGAAAGTGTCCAAAAATTATTTTTCCACATCAAACCATGATACATACTGGATTTAGAACTTCTGTTTAAAGAAAAAATAAAACTGGAATATTATATTCCATTTTCTGTTAATGCCTTATCTAGATGACTCCAAAGAATAATATAAATGTTTTCAGCTATAATATATGTGACTTCTAAAAATTATTTTACTGGTATAGTTCTGAAAGGTAAGGCAACATGGCTTAAAAAACATAAGATTTTTAAAGTGGCTGTTCTGTTAAAAAATTCTCATCTTCTAAAACTTCTATATTATTTGTAACAAACCCACAAAATATAGACATATTATAGACAAAAGACAAAATATAAGCATATTTTTATGTGAAAGTAAATGTTATCTTCGATAGTTTCAACCATTGCATTTTTGTCTTTTGTAGATACAAATCTTCTTTAGAAAAAGAAAAGCCCTGGTTTCTTGGGTGTAAATTGCTCTTTTAGAAATGGTGTTCATGGAAATCCCTTTGGTGTGGGTGTCAAATCTAGACAAAGCATAAGGGATTGTCAGAGATCCTGAACAATTATGAATATTGTTAGATATCTTACATTTTGCAAACCTGCCATTATTTGACCCATACTCTGTCTGAAACAGAACCATATTTTAATGCTACAGCACCAAAAAGCACCTCCACAAACCCCAGGCAATTCCCCCTTCCCCAAGAACTTCCTCATGGGAACCTGGACAAGCACAACTTACTGAGACAATGTTTTCTTTTTTCCTTTAACTTTGAAGCTTTTCATAGTAGTAGAAATTTGAAAGTGTGGCTCTAGTTGGGCACTTCATTTTTTTTTTCCAGTTAAAGGAAGGGTTTAACTTTATATCGCTTGCAAGAAGAGAAAGGAAGAGAGTAGCTATGGTGTCCATGATGTCTGCATCTGGGAAGATACAGCATAGTGTATTGAGTCTATTATTGATGATTTATGTAGATAGGAAAATACTTAGTTTAAAACACGTTCTAAATACATTGTGATTTTCTGTTTTAAGAGGACTTGCATAGGTAAATTGTTATGGTCATGGAAATCCAATATGGACAGGCCTCCTAATACTATATTAAGAATTCTCTAAATTTTAACAGATACTGGATGTGTAATAGTGGGGTGTTACTTAAAACTTTGCTGGCACTAAAGAGGAGTGACCATTGAAATCCTTTCCACTTGTATGTCATGGGATCATCTTAAATCTACCCTAAGGAAACCTATACACTGGTCTTGTCCATAATTTTGTTCAGTGGAAATAAATGTCTATAACCCTTTTTTCTGTAAAATAACACACATAAATGGCATTAGGAATGTTGTTTACAGGGTATGGTTTTTTTCTGCAGAAAAAAAAAATCTTTGAAGGAAGAGATTCCCTATACCTCTGATGTATAAGCATTTAAGAGGCTTAAAATATTTATCTAATACAATCCAGTAGGTCTAAAATGAATATCCATTGTCATGAGTTTAAATCTAATAATTTTGGATTTACTGCAATAGCCTGCTTTATTTACTGCATTAGCAATACTATCGCTCCACTGTGATGCTGCTGTAATTGTAATTCTGTGGAGAATATTTGAATAATTTTTGCTTCCTTAAATATTCAAAAATGCTGACAAATTCAGAAATATGTTTGCACAAAAATCTATTTTCCTCAGACATATTTTCTTGCAGCTTTTAATTGTATTTTTTTAGCAAAGCTCCTAGGAAAACATTGAATTTGAGATGCAGCTCAATGCTTAATTTATTTATGTTAAAAAGAATGAGTTAAAGAAATGCCCTTCCTTCAGAATGCAATTTCTTCCAAGTAAGTTGTCAGAGAGGAGAAATTTTGTCTTCTTTGAAACACAGAATCAGGATTTGAAAGCAACACATTTTAAAATAATAGTTTCTTTTTTGAAGATTTGCTTAGACATTTTTTGAAGTAGTTTGAGGCTTGGATTTTGTTTCTTCTGAGTGAAGAAAAACTGGATGACTAGAAGGCCTACAACCTTCTCCCAAGCCTTGTCACACTCAGATGGGACACTCTCTTAATTTGAGTTCTAATGTACCCATGTAGAATTTAAGTAGCCTTATCTTATACTTTACTTATTTGATTTTGAGACTAAAATTTTAATGAGTAGAAAGCATCAGAAAAGCCTGTTTTTAGAGAGATTTAAAAGTAGCATCTTTAAGTGTACTTAATATTTATTTCATAAGACAAGTATGATAGAATTATTCATTAGAATGGTTTTCAGGTTTCATACAATTTTTTATGATGGTCTGGTTTAATGCTTTTAAATATTGCGACCACACTGGTAAAACTGGATCTGTCTGGAAAAGACCACTCTTTCTAAACTTCCTTAAATAATCAGCTCTTTATTAAAGCCCCTTGGAGTTTTTCTGTCTGTGACTTACAAGTGTTTTAAATATGTTGGGTGTACACTGCAAGCTGAAGACACAACCATCTTCAGTCTGTTCTCCCTGGTGCAGGAGTTGTTTTTCCTGTTTTGATCAGTGGTCCCTGGCAACAGGGAGCAGATAATGCCTCAATCCCAAGCACAATGCCTTGTTGTTTGCCCAGCTCCTGTATCCTTCTCCCCTTTTCCTGGATGCTGGTGTGTTGGGTATGCTTAACAGGCCGTACCAGCTGCTGTATCGGTGTGGACATAATTGCACATGAATGGTGAGGGGAGAGAGGAGAGAGGGAAGAAATAAAACAGATAACAAGTAAAGGGAAAAGTAGCACTGTAAACAAGCAGCATGTTTTTTTCCCCTCCACAGAGCGAGCTTTTGTGACTGGAGGCAGTATCTATGTGCAGCCTGACTTCTAATCCATATCGCAAACAGCTTCCAGATGCCCGAGTCCCCACCACTATTCTGGCATCCCTACCCTTCACAGATGCCTGTCTATGAGGGGGGTCTATAAGTAAAATTGGGTGTATTTACTAATCATTCATTTCCAATCTTCCTGAAGGGGAACTTTTATTAATAAACTCTTTTCATCTGTCTCTTTCATTAGGAAGAAGATAATCGCTTAGTCATGTGAAAAGGGGGAAAAAAAAAAAGATTGCTGGGGGGTCGCCTTTTCTAACATGTGCTTGAGTGGAAGGAAACAAATAAAAAACACAGAACAATGCGGATACTAAATGGTTCCAGTTGAGCTTGAGTGGTGGAGGGGAGTTTGAATAGAAACCGTGGCGGCTGGGCTGGCCTCCCAAGACAAGCAGAACTAATTCCCCTGATCCCAGCTACCCTGCAGGCAACAGGCACATCAGCTGGACCTGGGCAGCACAGGCGGCAGGTGCGCCAGCTCGGGAGGATGGGCAGGGACAGGGATTGTCACCCGCCCTCAGGGAAAGGGTGGCTCAGGGCAGGAGGCACAGCTTTCTCTGCAGGTTGTGAAGTCGGCAAGAAGCAATTCAAGATTTTGCTCTCTGCTGTGCTTCATTCTCAATATATCTTCCCTTGTTGCTCAGCTCAGGTTACTACACTTGGGCTTACTGCTGTGCTAAATCTTGGACTTTTCTGTCTCAGGGAAATGAATGCTGTCTGGTGACCACCAGCACTTAACTACAACAGATAGGCCAGAGAGATATTTTCACACTAAGGCGAGTTTTCATCCCAAACTATGCTATGCTTCTATTTCCTGGGTTTGGGCCACATTCAAAAGCTGATTTTTAAGAATGTAAAACTCAAATTTTAATAGATTGGTGAATTTGTGCCATCAGTTGGAATCAACATGCATCATCCCACTGACTCACCTGGAGCCAGAGACTGATGACAATGCACATTATATTATTCACACATGTTATAGTAATAAAAACCTATTTAATTAATTCAGTCACACCTATTCTGACTCACTGAAAGGTTTGGATAACATTTCTTTCTGCTTTCCACTCTTATTTTTCACTAACCAGGCTGAAACCTAATTTACATCACTGAGAAAATGTAGATTTTTATTAGTATTTCCATGCTTTCCAATGCTAAAGCAAAATTTTATGGAATGCTTAAGGCTCTGAGACCACATCAGTATAATGTAGACTTCCACAATGATTTCTTTACTCCAAGATGTGAACATTAATGCAAAATTGTCACTTTATTACATATGTTCTGTAACACTACATTTATGTTTTCCATTCTCTATCATAATAGTAGTTATTAAAAATAAATAGTTATTCATACTATTTTTATTTCTAGGAGCAAACCAGAAAGAATGGAAACCTTACTAATGAATACCATACTGTTTTGAAGAAGACATTAGTTATCTATTAACTTCAACATACCTAATCAGAAACTTAAAAGTTTCTGATGTTTTACTCTTCTGGAGGTTTCATGTGTTGCTTTTACAAGGAAATAAGAAATGCTTGAGACATATCTAGTTTTTTCTGCATTTCAAAACTGTCTGGGGTCAAGCATTTCTGGAAGAGAGAAAGAAACTTGTTCATTCATTGGAGATGGGGCTTTGGACACTTGTATAACATTCAGGTTTCTTGTCTAACTTTTGCAAAGCCTGACTTGAAGCCAGATTTTCCAGGTGAAACATGAGGGCTCTTTCTGCTGGTTGATTGCTCTGTGTTGCTAAAGGTGTATTTTCATCAGAATTTACATTCCAAAGTTGTGAATCTGTTTTGAATCAAGAGCTGGAAAAATGGATATGCTACTAAAAAGACCTGAATATGATGGATCAATTTAATTAATAAATGCATAGCCAAATCTAATAATATATGTATTAAACATCAGGAAAAAATTATTATATTCTCCATAAATGAAACATAGGCTTCATATAAAACTTGTGCCTCAATTAAAATAAATAATTAATGTTTTTTTTAAAGCAAGAATTTAATAATTCTTAACTTTTTCCTCAAATCTTTTACTTTAGAAATCTGTACATAGGAAAGAACTTTTACTTGCAAATTTTATGAAGAGTGACTGTCTCTTACTCATAGCCAAAGAAGAAAACTAGAGAAAATAGAATGTAAACCTGAAGAGACACTCAATTAAAAGGGAACCTGAAATCTGTTATTTTTACATGAGGAAGATATTTGTAGATGCAGAAGACAGAAAAAAATAACCTCTAGCTTGCATGGTTGCCTGAATTGCTATGCTACAAGGAGGCTGAACAAACGTGGATACAGCCTGAGATGAACATGGCTCCTCTCTCCCCAGCCCTTGTGCGATGATTCTCACAGCTGAGGTATGGAAAAGTCTCCCCAGAAGGTGCCTAGTGGCAGTGAGTTACATAACATCCAACAGCTTGTGCTGCTTTTGGACCGTGCATTACACAGTGGATTTTTTGTGACAGCTATTTTTCAAGCACTACTTGGAAGAAATCAGCTGATCCCAAGGAATGAGTTGGAAAGGGAGATCTAGGGTGAGATGTGACAAGTGCTTCTTCCTAATGCATTAAACAAAAACTATCATTTAAGCTCATGATGGTCATAAATTGAATAAGGTTTTTGTCCTTATTGTTTTCTTTCTGATTCAGTTCACATTATTGTTTCAGTCTATAGTGTATTATATAGCTCTTTGTGAATGCTGATATTTGGGTATACCAGCATTCCTGTTTTCTCCAGCTTTAATCCATGGCTATCTTCAGTTAAGAGTAGACAATTGGAGCATAAAAGACAAAATGAAGGTTTAGTTCAATACTGATATCATAGGCTAAGTCATATTCTGTCTGCCATTCAGTCCTGTTCCTTCAGCATTGGAACTTGTCCCCCCAAAAAAGGTCCAGCTTCTGCTTGCACAGGGGTCAAAGGCCTGACCTTTGATCTTTGACCTGGTTCAAAGGAGAGAGGTGTGCTGGTTTGGCAACCTGCAACTTTTACTAGTCAGAATTTTGGCAACTTCTAGTGAATTGGGACTTGAATGTGTGTAATTTGGGCACACAGAATAAAGATAGTAATGGTATTGATTTAAGCTATGGTATGGAGGATAATACAGGATCAACCTGCAGGGTGTAAAGGTCTGCTAATTGCCTAAATTTATTGCCCAACTTTTTGTTGGGCACACAAACACACAAACTTTGTGTTTTATGTAATGTTTAATTTTCAGTGTAGGCAGGGCATGGTGTATGGAGAAGATTCTGTTTCTATGCCACTTCTGAATTCCCTGTGGATATTAGTGAATGGTGTAACTCATAAAACAGTTGTGCATAAAAGAGGTTTGCTGTGTAAATTTACCAGATTGTGACAAATTCTCTTTGGCTGCAGAAAATTTCCCAGGAAAGAGATTATTTGAAGACCAAAACATGTAAAAACCATGATTCACGTTGTGTCAAAAAAAGGGAAAAATCTAAAACATTCATGGCTGATAAAGCTTTAGTCTAATGATGAGAAAGACATTATCCCCAAAATACAGGTGCCATTTCCCCATCAGTATACAAGCACTGATTTTCATTGCCTTAAATGTAACAGCTTATGTATTCCCATGTGTGGAAAAAGGGTCCTGGTTAATTTTTGTACGCAATAAAAGGGCCTTTGGGGATATTTTACCTTAATGCTTTTTCTTTGTTTGAGAAAAAGAGCTCTCAGTCAGAAAAGCAAGAGATTAACTTAGACTGCAGCATGGATGCTGGCCTGTTCAGTTAAGTGCACTGGTGATAATAAGTATACCAGATCATGAATAATAATAGATTGTTCCTTTGCCTCTAAAGGTTCCTCCTTTTAAGTCTTTCTGAGGAAAAAAGAGATTTCAGGATAATATAAATTTTTGAATGGATACTGAATATCTAAAAAAAAAAAAAAATCAGTCTGTTACACTTAACTATGTTTTGTTAAATTTAAAAGTTGTTGCCTTTGGTAAAATGGTTGGATTTGGAGCTGAACTAAATAACATATATTCCAGCTAACGGTAAAAAAGTTCTTCCTCATATGCAGATAGAACTTCCTGTGCATCAGTTTCTGCCCACCTCTTGTCCTATTGCTTGGCACCACTGAGAAGAGCCTGGTTCTATTCTCTTGGTACCCTCCTTTCAGATACCGACAGACACTGATGAGGTCCCCTCTGTCACCTCTTCTTGAGGCCAAACAGGCCCAGCTCCCTCAGCCTTTCCTCACAAGAGATGTGCTCCAGTCCCTTGAACATCTTTGTTGCCCTCCTCTGGACCCATTCCAGTAGCCTTGTGTCTCTCTTGTCCTGAGGAGCCCAGAACAGGACACAGCACTCCAGGTGTGGCCTCACCAGGGCTGAGCAGAGGGTCAGGGTCACCTCCCTCATCCTGCTGGCAATGCTCTTCCTCATGCACCCCAGATCCACTGGCCTTCTTGGCCACCAGGGCACTGCTGGCTCAAGGACAGCTTGTTGTCCTCCAGTAACCCCTGGTCCTTTTCCACAGAGCTGCTTTGCTTTGTGTTTAGCCAGTGTGGAAAGGACTTCTTCAATCCCATCTCTCTCTTCCACCAAGCATTGCTGTGATGTTTGACTGGTTCCAGATCTCTCCTTGGATAAATCCACTCCTGTTATTTCATGGAGTTTGAATACTGTATTTACAATTTACCTTTGCAACAACATTAAACTCTGTGGCAAACCAGAACATGATTTTGAAACACAGGGGTTTGTTCTGATTGGTATTTTTTTAAAGACAAACCCGCAGTTAGAATCCTTTTGCTTTATTTAGCCACAGTCTTGCTGTTATCACAGTGTACTGCTCCTGCAAGTCGGTGTTAAATTTTTATTCTATTTTAAGGTCTGCAATATACAGACCTTAATAGCTCTCACAACATACTCATGAAGTCAATGGTTGACTGAAATTATCCTTCATAAATAAACAGTTTTTTTTAAATGTGAAGATTATGAAATCTTTGCCAGGTCAGCTATGATTTTCCAGTTGGACAGTAGCTCAGACCTGTTGACACCCAAGCTTCTATTAATGCCATCAGACTATGCTGCCTTCTGACTGAAGACGTCTCCCAATTAGATGTAAATTATACGGTTTTATAGATTATGTTTAATTAAAGAATGAGCAAATAGTTGTGACAACTGGCAAGATGGTTATTTTTTACCATCTCAGGCTCAGCTACAGCTACAAAAGGGGTATGCAATCAGCAGTTGTCTTTAAAAGGAGCAGTTAGAATAAAATGATTAGTTTAATCAATTTAGACCTATTTTCTTAAACAAATGGAACTCCTAGAATTGCTTGCTCTGTTCAGACTGGAAGAAGACTTTGTATGACAGAAAAGGAGAGGTTTCAAGTACCTTCCCTTTGTCTTACAAAGAGAAAACTATTTCATGTAATTAACATTTCCTTTACATTTACCAACAAAGTGTGGTTACTTGTGCTCAGGGACACTAATTTACTGATACAAGTGACATCTCAAAAAAAGGGATAATTATTTTTGAATTTTAAAAAAGGTCTACATAGAAATTGTGCAAGAGTAACTTCTCTTCCTGATTTACTTGTACTTCATTAGGAACTTAAGGAACTATTCAGAACATATGCTGGGATAGGAGGTGGGAGGTCAATTTAGCAGAAGACACACAAGTCAGTGCTGTCTTGATAAGAATAGTTTCCTTCTGCATACTTGTCATACAGTCATTTTTCACAGTGCATAAACAGTTGAACAGCATGTGAGTGACTCAGGGACTTGAAACGTGTTTCTGGAATTTGTTGAATCACACACTATAATCACTTAATCTGCTCCAGGCCAGTTAGGATTTCTAGTGCATAAATACACAAGCAGAAAATTCATTCCAATACAAGCTTAAAGCAAAGTATAAGTGTGGCAGGTCCTATTAATTTCCTGTGAAATCTATCCTTTATTTTTAAAATGCTATTTGTGTGTTTTGGTTTGGGGTTGTTTTTTTTATTTGTTTGTTTGTTTTTTTTAAGGAAAGATGTAATACCAGACTGCACAGGTCTTCCATAAAGCCCAGTGAAGTTGGTAAGAATCTGTCCACTAAAATACACAACATTTGGACTGGGTCATATTAACTGTAAGCTTCTACACATTTTCTCATGTGATGTTAGTTTCTCTCATTACATGTGAGACACTACTTTGTTGTATTTTAAAGCTTGCAGATGTTAATACATTTTGACTCAGATTTTTAAGTATGCAAAATACCTCACTGTTGCACTTGAATGAAATTAGTTGTTTGATACATTAGCAATCTATTAATTTCAGTTCTTTGAAATTTGTATAGAGTACCACTCTAGTGTTCTCTTAATCAGCAATGCACATATCCTTATCAGTGTGCTTTACATTACAGTGATAGATATTGATTAAGATGTTCTTAATGGAATATCGGATATTATCTCCTGTGCAATTTATAAAGAATTAAGTTCATAATTTTCTGTCCTGGGATCACAGAAAATTTGATTTTCTCTAATAAGGTATGATTTATAACTGGACTAGACAAATGATTAGTTTTCTCCAGTGTCTGAGGGTTACATTTCTGAATGCAATTCGAACATATAGATCTAAAAGAATACAGATAAGAAAGAAATCAGATATTCATAGAAACTGTGGCATTCAGAATCAATAGAAACTTAATAATTTTAAGTTATGCTAAAACATAAAAGCTTTAGCGATAGCATTACCCAGCACAGTGCTAATGTCTTGCCCAAGAAAGTGGAATGCAGCCCTGGCAGTCTATGACTTAATATTTCGAAGCTCAGTTGAATGTTTCAGTAGGTTACATAATTTATTGAAGTGTAAGAGTCATATATGTTCGTTTAACATATTAAAAAATAATTGACTGTCATTCATTGTCTACTGCCTCTATTTTAGACCATAAATTAAGATTTATACATATAATATTCTTATATTCAATAAATGCCATGCATTTTATACTGAGCCCTATTTGGTCCATTGTGAAGTATATTCCTATTTATAATTCTATAACCTAACAAAGTCAAAATGAAAGTTACAAATCAAAAATATTAAGATGCTGGATTCAGCCAAAACAAAGACTTTGGTTACAATAGACAATTGTCTCCCATTTGCATTATGCCTCAAAGTAAAATGCTGAAAGAAAGCAGCAACAGTGCTGTTAAAGAATGAGCTGGACATGCCAGAAGTTGAGCTGGGGCAGCTATTTTGAACTGATGTTTCGGATGTGGTTATGAAAACTATTGCATTGTCTATGTCTGCCAGAAATGATGGATGAATTAATGGATCTATTCAATTGATTCTTTAATGGTGAATAAATTTTATAATCTCCTATTACAAGGGGAAAAATTGCTTTGTCCAGATCTATATATTCATCCTTATTTTGTTAGTTCTTATTTGCATTGCAGCTTAACACTGAAAAAAAAAATGGTCTTTGGAAATTGTGTTTGCTCTAAACAATTGATTTAGTTCTAAACATCTGAAACAGTATACAAAATGACAGCTGCATTTGGGTGAACACATCAAATATACAGAAATATATAAAACTTAATCACATCATTTATAGTGAGACTGTTAAGCTGCAAATTGCATTGAACAACATGTTAAAAATAAAGGAGTCACCTTAAGAGTCTGCCCATACTGTTCCTTTACATTAGTCTGAAACTAATTCTGCATCAGCGTGAAATGAATTGGATTTGGTTCATAACCATGTCTTGAATATTATTTAGTTCTTACCAGAGCTACATACAGAGATGTGGAAGTGTCAGTCATAAATCACGTTTGCTAATGGACTTTCTAGGAAGAGAGTTATTCTTGTTATATGTCCGTGAGAAAGAACTGAGGTTAATGAGCTTGGTGAGAGAAACACATCCTGTATCGCTAGCAAAAACAACTGAAAGCAAGAAAAAAAAAATAGCAAATGTATATGAACTCCTCAAGATTATAGTTTTTTGTTTAGGACCCAAAAGGACTCTTTAACCTTGATGCAGAGGCCCTCAAGGATCTCAAGTGCTGCACCAAAGGTTTCATTCATTCATCTCTTAGGTAGAAAGCATAGCTAGCTTCCCTTTTGTAGCTATTCCTATCTGAGATGGTACAGTCTCATTATCAGTAAAGTGCTATAAAAGGAAATGTTTTGTGACCCCCAGAACAGTAATAGGGATGATAAAATCCTGAGAATCCCTCTCCCTAATTATTTCTTTTTTGTCTATTTTGGATCTGAAGTTTAAGCATCTGGAAGAACAAGCACTTTTGAGACTGATATAAAGAGTTAGGTTTTCCCATGCTCTCTCATTCTTGGTTGATTAGTAGATTAGTGTGCATGAGCATGGAAAATATCCAGGCCTTTGAGATTTTTCCTATGGATAAATTATTACAATCAGAACACTTTCTCTCTAGAGAATAGACTGCAGAACAAAACAAAACAAACAAAACAAACAAACAAACAAAAAACCCCAACTCTTGAGAATTACCTCAGTCTTTGGACATAATCCTTCTCTAAACATGTTTGCAAAATAGAGTGAAACAGTTTCAAAGAGTCTGACTGAATGTATTTCAAGATCCCACTCCTTATCTTGAACGAGGGCATGACACAGTTATCTAAAAAACAGGCTCTGCTCATTAACCTACACTCTAGGAGTGTAGATCCAGCTTAGATCTAAAAAGACAAAAAAAAAAATCCAAGAGTATCATATAAATACCACATCTAGTTTCAGAAAAGCAACCAATACACAAAGAGATTAAATTCCTCAGCCAAGAGCTGACAAGCTGTCACTTCCTTGCTGGCAGATCTCAGCTCCCAAATTTTGCAAGTTTTACCTGGGTACTGGAGAAGATGAATTTTAATCTTGCAGAGTTCCAGCTGTTTCTGTAGAACTAAATGCTTGAAGAAGACCTCGGCAGTTTATACGCTTGAAGACCCAAAATCCTCAATAGTCTACATGCTTGAAGAGGACATATTTTAAACACAGCTTCAGATCTTCTGATGTTGTGACATGCTCACACCAGTGGAATAGCTGAAAAGTGCAGATTTTAACAACATGGTTTTAACTACACTGTTTTCTAGCTTTGATCCATGAGTTGCAGATTCACAAATCAATTCAAATTCTCTTGGTTGTGGGTAAAGAATTTTTCACCAGAGGGGTAATCCCTGATTAATTATGGACAAAATAGAACGCAAGTTAAAGTTTAGATACTTTTATTATATGATAATAAAAATCAACCCTGAAAATTAACCTACAATAAATTTTCTCTTTTGAATTACAGATATAGACAGGTTAGGTGGCTTCTAGCTACAGCTGGTAGATGATACTGCCTGTGCAGCCAAATGTCTCCCCATTTGGACCCTAAAACCGACATAGACATAATGGGTAAAGTACAAACACCATTAAGGTCACTGCAATGTTGTCATTAACTTTGCAGATCTAATATCCACGTCAAACTCTGGCTGCCATGTGGATCACTGACTGAAGGCAGAACAGTGAGGATCCCTGAGTAGTTGTTTGTGACTACCCTGCCTATGGCTGACCTAGTCAATTTGGTTACATTTTGAAATATCACCAAATTCGCCACAGGAACATTGTCACAAGACAGTCTGAATCTTGGGTTCCCAGAAAAATCACACTTTACGGAACATCAAAGATGTGTTATGGGTTATAAGGCACTTTGTGTGATTATTTTGATATCAGTCATAGAGCTTCAACCATTTTCAGTGCTGTCAGTGATACTGTGGAACAACGCAACTGTGTCTGGCAGCAGACAGTGGGGAACAAAACAGGACAAAAAAATCCCAACAAAAGCTGCAAATAAAACCAGTGCACATTATGCAGAAATTGCCTTGGCATGCAGGTCATTGGTGATTTCATTTGTAAGTAATGTTTTGATTGTCACAGATTATATGTTGCTCTCATCCCCCTGACATTTGTTGTGCAGCGGGATTGATTTTTGTTCTCCAGTATGAAAAGGTCACTTTGATCAATGCAGTGTAATTGGCACTAAATTAGGATCATATCAGGTTATTTTGCTATTTAATGATGAAATATTAAAGAATACCATGGGAAGATTGCAGGCACTAAAGTGCACTTTAAACCTGCTGTAATGATGTTTTATTTTGTGGGAAAAATGGAGAGAAAAACAACTAAAGTGCAGAAAATGACTGTGATGTATTGGAAGAGTGGCCTGGAATTACATATTTTCACTCAAAATAGACTGAAAGCCCCAGACACAAAACACCAAACCCAGCAGTCAGTCCTGAATATGTTATACGCAGAGAGCCCTTCTTTAGAAGTTTTAATAATGCTCATTATGTAGTAGTTTCACATGTCAAGTCTTCGCAATCTGCATATAATGACTGGGCAAAAGTAGATTGCTGAGGTTATGCACTTAGGCCATGATTCAGGGCAACATTTGAGATATATTTGGCCACCACTAAACATGAAAATAAATAGGCACATACTCAATGTACACCTGGGTGGGATAGTTATAAGCCCTTTATATGCTTCCCAAACCACCAGGGTACAAATACATCAGGATTATTTAAAGGACAAATTTAAGCCATGCTTGGTTTTTAGAAAATATACTTTTGTAAGTACTTCTACCATTCTTTTTAAGTCCAAAAGTTGTTTGCTTCATCCTCTCCTTGTTTCAAGAAAACTGAGTGTGCCGGTATTTGTAGAACAATCTCTGTAGTGTGAAGCTAAGGTTAACATCTTAACCTTTTAAGTTTGTACTCCAGCTAGATAATGTACTTAAGGAGAGCAGAGTTCCAATGAGATTTCCTGCAACATTAGCTGCCTTTAAAGAGTAATTTTTTGATTAAGATTTTCTAAAGAGTGGATGGAGAACATGCCAATGTTCTCAATGTTAACAGTGAAGCTCTCCTAAGGTGGGTGATGAGAATTAAGTATCAACTGTCATGTTCAGGCACCAGGCTTGATAGAACTTAAATGGGAACCTGAATGCTCAGCTCCTATTTAAATAATTAAACAAATAAATACCCCAAGCAACAAATCACCAACAAAAACCAAAAGCAAAGACAAAAAATTCAGCCAGTTTCAGTCAATTCTCACAGAATGCACTAGGATTCTTTTAAAGTAAATGCAGTAGACAGTGCCTTAAATGAATTGTCCATTTAAAAAAATTGGATATAAACTTTAAAAACAGTGACTAAACTTGAATCTATTTCTTCAAGTATTGTTTAAAAATATAAGCCCATGCTGAAGGGTTCTACAAGCCTGGATGCTTTTTATTTAATGAGGATATATTTAGAACATGAGTTTTTTCAATATTTTTTCAGAATTTGCATCTAAATAATGATAAGCATCATAAGCAGTGTTAATAGTGTATGTTATTTTCTCCACTGTAAATACATGCTCTCTTCAATTATTCTGAAATGTTGCTGAACAAGAGGAAGCGGCATGAGATTATGCTTTTAAATGCAGCTAATGTTGCAAGAAATTTGTTTGAAGCTTTGCTGCCATTAAGTATGTTATCTAGCTGTGGTACAAACTTTAAATTGCTAAGATATTAACCTTGAAAGTACCCTAGAAATATCCTAAACCTATTATTAATACAAAATAGTAGAATTGAAATGATATAAGCCATATAAAGTAACACTGAATTACTTATTTAAATTTATGTACCAGGCAATGTTTGTCCTTAGGACTTTGCTTATTTTACACTGTTCTTGTTAAGTCTTTGAGCTACTGGGCACATTTTGGATTTAGTTTAAAATATGTCTTTTAAAGTCTATTGAGAGAAGACCCATGACAAAAGGAAAACAGAATTTATTTGACTTCAGAGACTTTATGTATGTTTGAGTGATCCACTCAGAAGGAATACTGTTTATCCATGGAAAAATAGACTGTCATGATCTGAAGAAAATGATCAAGAACATATTGAGGGGGTGCAGGACCTGAGTGTGGGAGAGATGTGCAGGTGTAGGCAGAAAAAACATGTTCCGAAACACCCTGAGGTGGCATATCCCACAGTCAAGGCCATGATAGGCACCGACACTGTATCACAGTGTATCTCATCTTCCACTGCTCCTGAACAATCTGCCTGTAGATAATGAAGCTGGAGTAAAAAGAAAAGAAAAAAAAATCTTTTCAGAATGAGCTTCATCTTGTCTTATTTTCAGTATTTTTTCCCTACTTCTTCAGTGGTTTTCACACATGCACATAATAAAGTAAATTAATAAAAAGAATAATAAAAAAAATCCCTCCACAACATACATCATTAGATTAAAAAGGGAGATTATTCAGGAGTCCCTGCTATGATATTCCACCAGTGGAAAGAAAAAAGATTGATTCTAGATAGAACCCTGTGTATAAATATTGTGGGGTTTTAACTGATTTCTCTAAGTTCTGTTCATCCTTTAAAAGATGTTTCAATAACAATTTACCCTATAGTATTTTAAAAATTATTTTAAATTAGTTTCTTTTATTAAAAAAAGTTTTACAACAAGGCAATTCTAAAGTTTTCTAAAAGAAGTTCCTGTAATTTAAGGACTGCAGTAGATAGGCCCTCCACATGATTTAAATATAAAGAAAATAGGATCAAGACAGTGATACCCGTAACACAAAAGTGACAGAATTCCAGAATTTGGGAAGAATGTGGCTTCAAGAGATGAATTTGTTTATTGACTTTGCTCTGATAATTGAACACATTTCCTCAAAAAGACCTGATGCCTTGTTTCTGCCTCAGAGATGAAAAGTGACTATTTCTTATATTGCTTGTAATCTAATCTCCCGGTTATTTTTATCTCCTTGTCAAGAAATGTACATGAATGTCATGAATTTATTTTAGTGATGGAATGAGAAGACCAGTGGCTTATGATAAGTGTTTCTGATACTGTATTTTAAACACACATTTAAATTTTATAGAAACCAACACCTTAGATATAATTAAAATCATGGATGCATATTTTTAAAACAGAAGTGAATTAATGTTGTAAAATATGCAAATAACTGAACAATCAGGTGTCCAATTTTATTTAGTCAAACTGAAGTCAGTTAACATGTTTCTAATGTGAGATTCCTTAAATTCTTAAATGAATAAAAATAATTTTATTTATAAATAAATAAATAGATCCATGTAAATTCCTCCACATCTAAAATTTGCAATTGAAAATTTCAAGGTGGAAAGATGAAACTCCACCACAAGAGGGCAGCTGGAATAAAAAAGGGCATGTAGCAGGGGAAAAAAGCTCATTGAATATGCCTCTTTGTAGCTGTATGACTTTTATCCATCTTGAACTCTTTTCCTGCCAGCTGCTACTATCGAAAATAAATTGTTTTACAAACCTAAGTCTTACTGGCTACTACACAGTTGTATGTGAAACATCTTTGGATGACATACAGCACCATTCCGAGGTCAGTGTTAGTGATGACACAATTTGTTCTAGCTCATAGCTGGGAGTACCTGCAGCTCTCTGCACATATAAATCCATGTATGCATGTGTTTCTGTTGCACATTTGTAGAGGGCTTGTGACTTAGCAGGAATTATTTGCCTTTTAACCTGTCATCAGCTTCCTTGGAGTATAAAAATCCCTGCACAAAATACAAGAAAATGAAAAGGGAATAATTTCCCATTTTTTTCCCCCTGTGTTATTCATCTGGGTGCTGAGAACTGAGCTGGTTTCCTGCGTCTTGTGCTGTGCCCCCATCCAGTTACTTGCAGCAGGCACACGGTGCCTGCTCACCGAGCCACTCCTACCTGAGCCTGCTGAACCTTCCACCAAGCCAGCAACTCACTAAAATTTATGCACAGGTCCTTGGTCCCATTGGCTTCATGCAGGCAGAGGGGGGCTGAGTGATGGGCTATGATGTCATCCCTCCCAAGCTGGGCAGCACTTACTGCAGCCAGCCTTACATGGGTCAGTGGGTGAGGAGTACGGACAAGCAGCTCCAGAGACATCCATCAAAGCAGCACACTTATCCTCCATCTGCAGGGAATTCTGTGCTGCTCTCTCCTCCAGTCCTGTAGCACCACTGGTGAGCAGAGGAACAGCTGCTTGGCCATGTCCCGAGCAGGAACATTAGATGAATACTACATGAAAATCCAAACAGAGGCCACAGATCTCACTGCAGCTCAGTGTTCAACCCTAAAAGGACTTCAGGGAGCAGCAGGGAGCTACCAAACAAATGTGTGAGCTCTGCAGAGGGTGTCTTAGAGGGTACTCTCATCATAGGTGGGCTCCATGCTGAACTGGGCAGTGAAGGGGCCTCTGTGAGGAGGGTAGGAGATGAGCAACTGAGCCACAGGGATCAGAGATAAGCACATCTGATGATTGAAGAAGCAGCACAGGACCCACTAAAAGGACAGCTCTAAAGACATTTAAGCTCCTGTGCTAGCAGGAAGTTCAACCAATGCATCAATCCTCCATACAAACGTTTTTTCCTTGTGACATCCATGTACTTCCATCAAGTTCTTCCTATTTGGTTTTTTTTTTTTTTTTGAGGGGGGATTTTTGATTCCTCAACAGATATTGTACCATTCCTGCTCTTTTCAGTCCATCTGTAGTGGAACTACAGTTTGGACAGTAGCTCAGGGCAGAGGAGGTTGGGCTGAGGCATGGATATGTTTTAACCAATGGGAAAAATTAGATAACTCTATGTCCTTTGTTTTACCTGCCCCATGCCTCTGAAGAAGTTTTGCACAGACACGTAATGAGTCAAGGACAGAAACAACTAACGACTGGACCAACAAACTAATTTCTTATTGTTGTGGATAATTGTATCACATCATCATATCTACAAATTTTATCTTGTCTCACTGAACTCAACAATGCCAGAAACAGCTTATTTAAAAATATAGGGCCAGATTTTGTTTTCCTTTTTAGTGATGTAATAATTTGTAAGTTTTGGAGGGTTTTTTGGTTTGGTTGTTTGGTTTGGGTTTTTTTGTTTGTTTTTCCTGTGTACTTCATCAGTATTAAGAGTTGCTACCCCTTGCTTTTGACACACTGGGATAACTCTCTATTGTAACTTCTGGGTTCAAGTAGGTGAGTCAGTTTGTAAGACAAAAAATGGGTTCCCAGGAAACTAATACCTGAAAAATATCTCTTTTGCTCTTCATAAGGGATCTTATTATTACTCTCATAGATAAAATGAAAGGCTCTAACTCCATCTAATGTTCAAACTGCTGAGCACCCAGCATCTGTGTAATCGGCTTGCAAAATATGACAGCTTTGCTGTGGTTCAAATATTATGCTCTTAAACTCTCATGGTTACACAACAAAAAAAACATTTGAACAACACACAGTATGATACAGCAAAATATAATGCAGCACACACCATTAATTGTAACTGTAATGGCCACTTATTTGTCTTTTTTTTTTCCTAATATTGTTTTATGTTTTCATGAATCAGCTCATTTCAGTAAGTATAAGGATAAAAGAAGTTTTTACGAGACCACAGTGAAATCAACAGAGTGATGGAAAATGAGAATACTTCTGTTACAAATAGCATTTGCATCTCATTCTTAAGATTTCATCTGCTTTTCTAACAAATTAATACTCACCAAAAGCTTTGTCAACACTACATTTGTGACCTACCATAATTAATTTGAATGTTTGTGCTCTTTACGTCACAGAGTGTCTCAAGTGAACACTGTAAAAAGAGAAGCTGCCTATGTGTTTATGGGCAGAGCTCAGACCTGCAAGTGGACATGCATGGGTACACACACACACAGCCTTTTCCTTCAAAGCCTATCTTCCTGTTTTCAAACACAAATTTGAAAATCTATGAGCCACAATAATATTAATTCCCAGTTTCTTTGACCCCTTCATAAAACAAAAGAAGAATGAGTATTTGGCTAAAAGGATTCTAATGATGCCTTTGGACTCTTACGTTCACGTAATGACTAGTAGAAAGATTTATATGCCCTGTATAGGTATAATTAGACACCCACAAACCCATTGACCCTGACGAGGTGAAGAGCTCTCCTGCTTTTTGTTTCAGCAGTTGAATCAATACTTGCACGTTTTACCACTGTGGAGTGAAATTGAGGAAATGAAAATCTGATAATTTTGCTCCCAGTGCAGTCTAGACAGAGGAGAGCAGTTTTAGTCTTTGACAGGAAGATCTATTTCCAGTTACTCAAAAGGCTAGTGTCAATTTTAAAACTTCTCTTATTATTGATTTTCAGTTTTGTTTAAAAGGATGTTTTATTAGAAATATTAGTCCCATTTACAATGTAAGCTTATGTCTGTTTCACAGGTTGATGAAATTATGGTTTAATTTCGGTCTGAATCACAGGATACTTCTGTCTGGTGATTTCTGTAGCAAAAATATGTAGTCTGAGGAAGTTAATTTCATTGTGTCTTCTAAATCTACATAAGTCAAAACTCTGTATGCAATGGTGCAAGTTCATCTCAGAATTGCAGTGTATATTAAAAAACAACAAGGCTAAAATATCTAGAATAAATATAGTCTGGCAAAATAAAAAGGAAGTATTATGTTTATTTCAATTGTTTTGATTTTTCTGTAGTTTTTGTGGGGTTTTTTTAATAAAAGAAATAAATAAAAGTGTAAAAATATGCAAGAATGTTAAATGAAAATCCTTTAGTTTGGACATAAGGCAGTGATATTAAACTGGAAAGCAGCTACAAACATTTTTGTAATTTTTGAAGCAGTATCAGAAAACTGATGTTAAATTTTGGTTACTATGGTAAAGAGTTTCAATTCAGAATAGTGCATTTTGTATGGTTAATGTTGTTGAATTTATTTTTTTTTTGTCATATCAATAGACTCCACTGTTTTTAATGTTATATTACCTGGCTTTTACCTGTGGTATCATGTTGTCTTTTGTGCTGGGTTTTTTGTAGAAGTTCATAATGTGTTGAAAACACACATAATCATAAGAGATCTGAATAAAATTTCAGTAGAATCAAAAATCCCTAAGACCCCTTAAAGACAAAATAGAAGTCATTTTATATGTACAGACTAAGAAGCTTAGGATTAGAATAGCACAGATGGTTCAAGTATTAACCAGAAATTACTTTTTGCACACACAAAAAAAGTGTCAATAAGTAAGCTACTATAGAAACAAATAAACCACTTTTCTAATTCACTGAGAGAATAGGAGTCCATTCTAGGGGTGCATCACTCTGCCTTGTGCGAGGAGAAATCAAGGTATAATACTTTGATCTATAATCAGTTCTGAAAGCTTTGAATTACATTGGTATCTCTTTCAGCTCGCTGTTTGGCAATGTTTATTGCCTTCCCCAAAACAGTTCACACTGGAAGTAATCTCCAATGTTTGGGGCTTTTTTTGTCTGTGCCTAAAATGTTCTCCTGTGAGACACAGCTCTTGGGGATGAAGAAATTGATATTAGATATGCATATCAGGACACGCGGGGTTTTTTACAGCTGCGTCTCCTGCCAATGGAATTTTATTAAGCACAAATTAATGAAGCTTTAGGACTCTCAGTCCTTACCCCCACAGAGCTAGTAAAAGTAAAATTCTGATCTAATAAATCCTTCAAATAAGGAAGTAACCACCCCCACCCTCAACCTTACAATTCGTTACTTATGCAATCAAAGTTGAGCTTCCTGCATGGATTGCACAGTTCTTTATTTGGTTGTACTTGAAATAACTACTGGTATGACATCTTTTGAAGCATGTATTGAGTCAGAGGGTGCTGTGAATTTTGTTAATTGAAAGGTCTGAATTCATCTTCTTCAAACTGAATTCATCTTATCCAATTCTGATATGGAATATTGTCTCACAGACCCCAAGGTCCCACAAGATCTGAGATACTTATTATTCAGGTACTCATGGGGGTTGCCTTAGATTATCTAAATTTTTGCCTCTGCAATACAATATGGGATTATTTGAATGGATTTCCTAATCATGATAAAATTATGTTAAACACAGTAGTACTTCACATTTTAAGAGTGTCTGTGAGGTACATCTTTAAAAGGGCTGGTTTAGACCCAATAGGGAATGATTACTTCACCAAATGCTAAGTATGCTGGGTAATTGCAAATTACTCATCAGTTTTCCTCCTTCTTCAAGGTAACTCAATAAAACTAATGTAGTGTTGTTTGTTTTGGCTTGTTAGTTTTTTAGGGTTTTTTTTATGGGAGTATTTTCTTGGTTTAGGTTTGGGGTTTTATTTTGGTGGTTTCTTGGGTGTTTTGTGTGCTTTTACTGTGTTTGGTTTTGAGGGGTTTGAGGGTTTTGTTCTGTTGGGGTTTTTTTTTTGTTTGGTTGGTTTATTTTGTTTTTTTCATGTTTTTTGTTGTTGGTGGTGGTAGTGGTGGTTGAGTGGGTTTTTTTGGGATTTAGAAGGGTATTTTTAATGAAATAAACTAAAACCACTGTAGATTGTCCCTAACAGAAAGAAAATGTACTTTTCTCCTCTCTACTTTCAGTCACTCAAGATACAAGCTCTTTAGCTGGTAAATTAAAGCCAAAAATTCCCTCTTTTTTTTGTAAATGTTTTAAAAGAAACAACTTATAAACAGCAAGCAAACACCAAAAAATTTATATTCTGCCAGAGTAAACAAGGCTTTGCTCAATATTTAGCATTCAAGGCAGGTGGCTTTTTTTACTTCTGTAAGAATTATTTGGTGTAGTTTTATCTCAGAATATTATTACGATACACAAAATCATCTTTTTCCCATATGTGCACTAATAACGAGGGAAAAAGTCTAGAAATATGAAGGGAAAGTTGCATGTAGCTTAAAGGAATAGCTGAAAGTCTGTTGTTCAATAGATTATTTGCTAATGAGAAATTTGTTTGAGAAACCGCTTATTTTTCTGTGTTTAAGGAACAAAATGTAATGCTGTGTAGCTAGTGACTTTTAGATCAAGATTAAGGAGACCAATACCAGAAAAAGAGGAGCAAAATTTCCATGCAGTGAAGCAGCACAGTGGGATGTGAGATCCTGCCCACTCGCAGGCTAGCTGGGCTCTGACAGGGACACAGCTCCTCTGCCTTGCATACGAGCTCCTCAAATTAAACCACGAGCTGCAAACAGCAAGCAGCCTCTTGTCTGGATCTCTCATCCTGCAAGCTAGCTTAAGAGCTACATGTTGTCACTAGCCTTTGCAGTTTAAGGAAGAGCAATGCAGCATAATGAAAGGGGAATAAGACTTGAAGTCCTCCTGTCTGTTGCTGCTGTTCCCTACTGAGACCAATTAGCTAACACCAATTTCTGTGCTTCAAGTACAAAACTTATTCCCTCCACACCCTTATCCATGAAGGATGGCTTTAGGCACTGTCAGTGTCTTTAGAATTACTACATTCTTTACCTCCACCACCCATTTTTGTTAAGTACAGGAGCTGGAAAAAAAAGATCAAATTGTATGGTTTGCACCCTCTCTAATAATTCATCTGAAAAAGTGAATTTTTTATGTTTTCAGAACCATGAATCACCTGATTTTTTTAGAATTCTCTTCTTTGAAATCAAATTCATGTTCTTATAAGATGTCCCTCCTTTTGCTTCTCATTCTTGAACCAAAGAGATTGCATAATCTTGGCAGAAGTTTATTTGAATAAAGGGAGATAATGTGGATGCTGAATTACAGGGAGAGCAAAAAAATGTACAGAGAATTTGAAGAACTGGAGAATCTGGCCTAAACTTACCCTCGTGCTTTACGTAAACACACACACAAGTTTAGAGAACAATTCTTATTTCCTCAAATAATTCCTAAATGTAGTCCCAATGCAGCAACCTATGAGAGTCTAAATGCCATGAGTATGTGTCCTCAGCAACCTTGCTCTCAGACAGCCCATGAATTTCTGTACAGAGCTGGTATCATTTAGTGTATTAAATTGGCCAAATGTATTCAAAGCATGACAAAGAGCAAAGGCACAACTGGTTTGCAAATAACATGCAATAAACAAATGTTAATTATGCAATTGAACACCATTCGTTACATCTCTCGATGGATGATGGAAGGAGCAATTCATATCTTTAAAAGTCAATAATTAAACAATAGTTATAAATAACAATTATAAACAATAGTTATAAACAATAATTATACAATAGTCTGTAATGGCAAATAATCATGTAAATATATAATTGAAAAGTTTATAATCTGTTGCATCAGAAATGGGAAAATACAGACTTTACTGTTGAAGTGAACTAACCATCACAGATGAAAGCTTGTTCATTCATGCATATGTCAGTTCTCTGTTAGAAAAAAAAATGCTGCTTGTAGTCCTTGAAAATTATAAAGTAAAAATCTAACTTTGGAGTTAAAACAAGTAAATTGTATTTTTGTTTAATTTTTCAGTAAAAGCAAAAGTATTGCATTGGAAGAAAGAATGGTTTTCAAACAGACAAAGAGGTCATGTTGAAAACAAGCTTTATGCCCTATAACTTATTCAGAAATTAGTGACTATTTTTTATTTTAAATTAGCTCTTTTTCTACAACAAAGTGGAAAACACTTCAAATTAATAAGTGAGGGTTTTTTTCTGTAAGTTTAAAGTAAGTGTAATTTTTTTTCCTTAAAACTAGGGGAAAGGCAGCAGAACAACGGGAGTAGGTTAGTTGAATACAGCAGAGTTAATAAACCATTCCATCATATCCATAAGTTAAAAAGCACGGTAGACTGAGGCCTAAAGATGTAAGTGATATAATACTGATTTAAACTGAGTCTGCCTGCCACTGAGAATTCTCAATGGAACCCAGGGTTTAAGGCTGCACTTTTCATCACCACAAGATTTGGGATACATTTTGGTGGTGCATCGCGTACACTTCCTCATGGGAAAATGTTTTTATACCTCCAATCAGTGTTTGAATTGACAGACAAATTTTAATCCAGTAGACTTTTAAAAACATAACAATGAGTTGAAATTAACACATGGTGATGGAAATATCTTTTTCTCTTTATATGAAATTAAGTAGTAATTTCTATGCCATGGAGGATTCTTAACATGCTGGTCTCTGCCTACCTCTCATAGGCTAAACAACATATACATATGTTTTTTCAAACAGTTACTAGAGAGAATTTCTTTAATCTTGCAGTCGGGAACAAGCACACACACATGTGAGTGAACACACAAACAGACACACACACTCTCTTGTTTGGGGCAAACATTAAGGAAGTTTTCTTGAGCTCTTTCAAATCTTTTTTTTTGTATTGTTCCTGTTGAGTGATACAGTCATGGCACAAGTAAATTCTCTGTCACCTCTGTAGTAAAATGCTGTAATGGTATTGCTCATTTTGAAAATACAAGAGACAATCCCTACACTGAGATACACAGCGCTTTCCAGCATTTGTAAAGAATTAGTAGCACTGATCCAGATGTGAAGAAAGAAGAGTTCTTTAACAGCAAGATTTAGCCACTGATTTTGTTAACTACGTCATTAAAAATGTTGCTGCTTTGCTTAAAAAAGAAATCTTAAAAAAACCCCAAACTGTTTTCAACAAGATTTATCATATTAAAACACAAAGAATACAATTTATTAGTTCAGTCTAGACAAACAGTAAACAAACTGCAGTCCCTGCCACCTTTTTAATTATGAAAACAGCTCAGTTCTGTTATCAATCCATCTTCCTGTCCTGTTTCCTGCTTACATTTCTATCTTTGTACTTTTTTCCCTTCTAACACTGTGGTACTCTTAAAGGTTAAGAAGAAATACCTGTCACTCCTTCTTCTATGGAGTATATACATGGGATAAAATTTTAATTAGAGAATGCTGAGTCCAACAGATGAATTCTGCACTAAGTACTGAAAGCCACAGGATTAGAATGCTTATTTTTTACAGTTGGAAATGTGGACACTATTCCACAGAACTACAATATTGGGGTTTTTTCTTCGAAGTTCTGCCTTCTAGTGCAGTCTTTTTTCATTGTTTGACCAAATGTTTATGCTGTCGAAGGGACTGGCCAAAAGCAGGAATGTGATTATTCATGTCAATTTGTCAGTCTAATGTAGAACACAGAACACAAAGAGCTACAGAGGTCTTGAAATGGGTTATATGGTTCTAAGTAAAATTGAAGCCCAGGTGAAGATGTTCATAACTATGTCTTTAAATGATAGGTTCTAAAAATTTGTGCATTGCAACAGTTGAAGCCTTTTCAGGACATGAGGTTTAATTTCCAGATATAAAAAGTTGCATCAAAGATTTCTGACTTAGTAATAAGTGTTTTTATTGACTCTTTTTCCTTCTCGGAGCTTGCTTATTTTTACTTTCACAACAGGAGAGTTGTTCATCCACCAGTTCATTTGGCACCTTTTGGTTAGACAGCAGGATCAATGGAATATGTAAGTACTGTGTGACCTGGATGATGTGTCTAGATTTGACTCTGGACTTCCTTTTACTTGACAGTTATTGCCTTCACTGCTTCCCTGTAGGGAATGCAGACATTTGAAGAACAGAGCTAAGTATGGAGGTGCTTACCACAACAATTTTAATATAGCAGGTTTGGATTTATGTCCAGCAAGTGGCTCCTGTGGAAGTGAAAAAAATGTTTCTCTGAAGCTAAAACCAGCATGAAAAAATGTTTCAATGAAATTTAGAAGAACATGCCTCTGCTGGTCATTTATGTGCAGGAAGTAGGTGTCATCTTTCTGCCTAGCCTAACAAAGACTCAACAGGGACAAGCAGTCATTTACACCACAATCAATGATTCCTTTAGAACAACACAAACTGGGTCCATTCCAGGTTCTGGAGAAAATATTTTTTTTTATATAAAATGGGAGACTTTTAATATTGTCTTACAAGGGTACGTAAAATGGGAATTAATTATGAATGGATAGAAGGCAAAATATTCTTAATTGTAGTCAGCCACAAAATATTCACATAAATAACTACGGACATGTTCAAGTTTGTTAGGAATAATATCAGTAGTGAAGGATAATATCAGTACCATTGAAATTGACTCAGTTGGTTAGAGCATGGTGCTAATAACACCATGGCTTTGATCCCCATATGGGCGATTCACTTAAGAGCTGAACTTGATGATCCCTGTGGTTCCCTTCCAATGCAGAATATTCTGTATTTATATCCTGTGAACTCTCCACTGTCTTTAATATTACTGAAACACAGTGGTTGCTGATAACAAATCAAGATACAGTCAATACATTAATTTTATAGCTTAAGTGTAGATCTGAGTCAAACAGCAGTGGTTTTAGCACCATAATAAAATAACTACTGCTAGTCATTGACAAATGCTGGCTTTGAGTATTTCCTGCTATTTGTCACTCAAAACAAATGTTATATATTTTGATCAACAGGGTATGAACTGATGTATCAAGAAAACCTAAATCTGAATCAAAACAAAGATTTACTAATTGAGACCAGATTTTTCAAATTGAATCTATTACTGTGGACTGCTCTGTGTTCCATCCTTATAAACTACACTGCCTTCAAAGAGGATATATATGGGATCAGTACACAGATCTGAAGTTAGCATAATCAAGAGGAGGACAACAGGACTTGCTCTATTTCATAGTCTTTAACAGGGGTGATGTCTGAAGAATGACACACAAAGAAATAGCAGGGGACCTCTCTACTGGTTCATACTGCCTGTCAACAAGTAACTACCTCTTTCTCCACACCTCTGATGAGGAATCACCTGCAATTTCCTCCCTCTTACTCCCTTTCCTAGTTTTGCTCGGTTTATAGAGAATTAGGACAAAAGAAGTAATGTGAAAGTAAAGAAGTAATGTTTTTCCATAAATAGACAGGTGTATGTGTGTGTTCATGCCTATGTATCTATGAAATTCTTCACTATATTTGCTCTGGCTGAAACATTGTGTCAGGGACATGGGAATTACAATCCATATGTGATTGAATGACAAATACCAAAGACGCCCTACAGAAACACATGGATTCTCACAGACAGAATGAGATAGAATTAAGACAAAGGGATATTTGAGTTTCAGGAGGGAAAGCCAATTCTTGTTATACTCAATTTTTAAAAATTATATGCCAGAGTGTCATAATTTTCTCAGGGAAGTGAGGGGAGTCTTTTATATTGGGACATTTTCTAGTCAGATGGATGCAACCTGCTGGCTATATGCCTGGAGTAATGACTTGGCAAAGAGAATACTTTCCACTAATCTTTTTTATTATTTTAATTTATCATGAATTTTCCTCAGAAAATATCTTGTATTGAACATAGTTCTTGCAGTCTTACCAGTGATAGTCATAACATGAATATGTTTTGCACTGTTTAAGCAGTCTGAAGTGAATCCTTCTGTGATATCTCATTCTTCCAGTGACTATCCCTTCCTTTTGCTGAAAGTAAGCATTGTGGAAACTCAGGCTAGGCAGATCTGTCTACCCCTCAGTTGTCTAATAATCAAGTATACCTTGTTTCAGATAACTGCAAGAGGATTTGATCATGAATGTATTCACAGAATTAACCAAAGGTGTCTAAAATTTAAATAAATCCTGTAGATATGCCTAATATTGCATGTGCTAAATAGGAGCTTATAATACATTTCCAATACAAAATTTATTAATTTTTCTTTTCCTGTATGAGGTTTATAATAAACCCTCTGCACCTATGTGCATTCCCAATACTGAAAAATACTGCAAATTTATGAAGAGATTGTTTCTTTCTAGGAAGTTACTGTATGTATTCTCACCTGTAGAAACTCTGGAAGGAGAATTTGCACCCCAGAGAAGGTAGCTTTCTTGTTTAGTCTGACAAAAGTCTGAAGAACATCTTGCCATTTCAGCAGCAACACGACTCTAGAAATCTAACAGCAATCTCTAAGAATTAAACACTGGTGGTAGGAAGTAGCTATAAATGCTTTTTAATTTGTCAGTTATTCTTAGTTGCATTCTTAGATGCATATTTTTTTTAATAAAGAAAATATTTGAAATGCAAATTACTTTGGTATGTAACTATTGTGTCAAGGACTTTGTAACATAAGAAGGAACAGATATCCTTATATTAATCTGCAACAAGTTGAAAGAAGAGAGAAGAAAACCATTTCTTTTACTGTCTCTTAAGAAAATTAATTGTCTCTAATGATTCACAAGTCACTATTTATAAGAGTATAAACAGTTACCCCATTTTATTGTTTTTTAAGAAAAGCTCTTTTTTGAAATGCAAATGAAAATGTCCAATGAAAATGAAAAGTTCAGTGAAAACATTGCACCACATAATATAATAGTGAGACTAAACTTCTAACAAGTTTTCTTTGAAAATGCACCACTTTCTAAGGATGCTTTAGTGTATGCTGTAATACAGCTAAAATACATCCTTTTAAATGCAGGCCAAAATGCATGTGCTAAAAAACAGACAAAAAAAGAGTTTTTATTCTTGTGTAAGGCTATTTTTGCACTATAGTACTTCTGTCTAAGAGAACATCTTCTTAAAATGCAGCCTAAAATAAAACTTTCAATCTCTTTTTGTTTGCTGATTGTTTTTTTTAATCTGTTCATCTTACTTTTACATAGTTATGTGTGGCATTAATTTGGCCCTGGAAATGCAAAGTGATATTAAATAATCCTCCATAATCAGTGTAAAAATATTTCCCCAACTCTGAGTACCTGATAAAATGTCTTTACTGAACTGAAGTTGGAAGTT